>JAOWCC010000064.1:15556040-15819550 GCA_030867875.1 Actinernus sp. WN-2022 | reverse complement strand
TCTCACGAAAATGGTGAGGTAAAAAAATTGAGAGATTTTCTGGAACTCGAACCCCACTCCTCCTACTCGTAAGTCAAACGTCGCAACCACTACACTAAACAACCATCGTCACTCAATTTTTTTAATTTTCTTTCACGAATTTATTAAGTGAGTGATTCCTCTCCTTACAAAACCTTAAGAACTCTAGTAAAGAAGTTCTCAGGTAAACGTCGAGGTTTTTAGGGCTAAGGAAACTGAAAAAAATCCCGATGTACAATTATACCGAGTGATACGTCTGATACGCGTGTCTTGATACCGGTAACACACATCCGGGATGGGATATTCTGCAGTTATGCCAAAGTCATGAGGTGATAATGTCTCTATCAATTCCAAGCCCGCCCATGCCCCCCCCCCCCCCCCCCCCCCCCAGGCTAAGCTATGCAAATGCCCCACCCCAGGGCAAGTATAGCGAACGCGCCAAATTTCTTCACCATTTCAAAGCCACATTTCACCGCTTTTCTTTATTAAAGTAATGCAGTACTCACCTTAAAACACTTTTGTAAGTGCCCCCAAATCCCACTCACTAGCCAGTTCTCCTAACATCATGTTCACGGATGGCTTTTCCGCCGCCATGTTGATCGATGAAGCAAGCACGTGTTGATCAGTTGAGCAAAACAAAAACAAACATAGGGGAGGGGTGGATAATTTTTTGACAAATGCCCCGGGCCCTAGCTGACGCAAAACAAATGCCCCACCCCAGGGACAGATAGATTGTCAAATGCCCCATCTTGCCCGGGGGGGGGATGGGCGGGCTTGGAATTGATAGAGATATAAGGAACATTCGAAATCGAAAGGAAACATTGTTTTTCAGCGGAGGTTCTAGATCTAGAGAGATACTAGATAAGCTGGCACATAATTAAGCTATAACTAAAGAGCTGTCAGGATATTACTGTGTCTTGGAGTTTGTCAAAGAGGGGGAGCTGGAGTCAGTACAGTACTCAGTAGAGGGGGACATTTAGAATGTTCACACTTTGCACTGTCTTCTACTTCTAGTTCTAGTTTATATTGTAACAATTGTGAGTCTACCTTGGTATGAAGTCTTTGGGTAGGTTTCTTCTTGGTCCGTAGAGCCAGCAGTCTGTTCGAATGGGAGTTTTCTATAACACCGTCCATTAACCCATAAGACTGGAGGACGCAACACATCCATTTTAAATTAATCCGACGCCATCTCGTATTAGGCGCGTAAAGGCCTCTGGGTTAGGCGATTTTGCCAAGGCGTACCATAGGAAGCCCGGTATTTTATGTATTCGTTGTAATAATATTTTAAATTAAATAATAATGCATCTTATATATACGCGTGTCCCCTGAACGATAAAACAAAATAACTGAAATGTGTCCCTGAACGATAAAACAAAATAAGTGAAATGTGTTCATGTGAAGAAGAGCTCACCCAGAGTGGAGCAGCAACATACTGAGTACCACGTGCACAGGAAGCCCGGTAGTTTTGATTTTGTGGTAATTTGCAATATAACCACAGGTAGCCTGTATAATAATCAGGCTATTACGGAGAGAACGTATGGAAATTCACTATCATTCGCTATCATTGTGATACTCTTAGCTTAAAGTGCCTATCACCCTTTTGCAATTTTTATAGCTTATGAACCTCCGAAAAGTTTTGAGTACTTCTGTGAAGAAAGTTTTAGTTTAAAGTGAATACTTTATGTTTTACGCTTGTTTGAAATCGTGTAAATGTGACCTTTCCTGACCCATGACCGCGTAAGTAAAAGCCTGGGTCGAAACCTGGGTAGACGTCATCCTGACGTCATATAATTAATTCGGCTTTGCAATCATTTGAAGAAATACTTAACATGTTGACTAAAATGACTTTTTTCTTTACTAACAACTCAAAAAACTGTGTATATTTTCTATGCATCGATGTTGTTGTGATAAAACGGCGCCATGGAGAATAATGCATTAATGAGATGACGTCTACCCAGGTTTCGACCCAGGCTTTTACTTACGCGGTCATGGGTCAGGAAAGGTCACATTTACACGATTTCAAACAAGCGTAGAACATAAAGTATTCACTTTAAACCAAAACTTTCTTCATAGAAGTACTCAAAACTTTTCGGAGGTTCATAAGCTATCAAAATTGCAAAAGGGTGATAGGCACTTTAAATCTAACAAGAGCCCATCTGGGCTTTCACTCGGGCCACATGAGATTGAAGATGAAATTACACTTTCATTTGAAATCCTCTAGTAATAACCGAAGGGAAGAATTATTAGCTGAATTTAGCAGTATTTAGGAGTGGCTGGTAGCGCGGTGACATTCATTCTCTGTTCCCCTAGTATATATATATATGTAATTTAATATTTTTGTTTTTCTCGTGTATGTATTAAAATTAAAGAAGTTGACCTCTACTTTAATATTCATGTTCATGTTACGCACGCTTATAGCAGAGCGCGGTAATTACGTCACAAGTCTAGACCCCCCGCCAAGACTCAGACAAACAAACCGCTTTTCTTGTATCAACTTACAAGAATTGACTAGCACTTCAGTTCGTCCTCTGTCTATTCTACCAGAAATGACTGCTTTCCTGGACCATATTTTGAAAGGGAACCTGATGATTATACTGTCGAACAGCTTAAACTTTGGCTGAAATACAGAGGATTGAAACAAAGCGACAAACGTTGATCTTGTCAAGCGAGTTTTGCATCTTCGCTGGCCAACCAACGAGACATGCTTACTATTTAGACTGTCAAGTCCTATTTAAACTGTATCCCAAACTCATCTTTTCCCATGCAATATCGTTGTAAGACTTCACCTAAACATTGAAAAGTTACAAAGGTCAGGTTTTCCTGTATTAAGGCAAAAACAAAAGAATGTAGCCGCATGCCGAGTGCAATCATCTTCTTCAATAAAACTCATCGGAGACCAAAGCTGTTATGGCTGGAAGAGCATATACATTAAAACTATGAACTGATAGCATCCTAAAATTCGGCAATCTTGCTTATGTTGGTGTGCTATTTCAAACCATTATGTTATTGTTTGCATTTATCGAGTTTTCAAATTTAATACCTGCAGCTCCGAAAGAAATTAACTTCATTTGTGCTCAGAAAATAAATCAAAGCATTGTAGATGTAGGCTTTGCTTCCAAAATTTATTTAGAATCCACTGATAAATTCAAGTAAACTTAATGGTTGAACAGTAGTTCCTTCTCATTGTTTACTGGTGGATACATAGTCAGGGTTTCAGTAATTTATAGCCACTTACGTTTCATTGCCAGACCTAGTCTCGTTGTTCTGTGCTTTTAAGGTCTCTTGTACAAACATTTATCCAATGCTGACATTTCTCACTGAATTTGCTGTAAAGGTTTTGGAACAGAAAAGCTCCTCCTGTGAGTGATCAAAAAGGCCGAGAAAAGATAAGAAACCTGATCTACCAGCGGTGTACCGATCGATCATGCTTCATTCTCCGAGACATATCTCTTTGAGCGCCGGATTCACTCTTACATCTCCCCCAGCAACAATGCTTGGTATAGTCAACATTACTGATATGACTAGGAATCTTACTGAAGCAGCTGAAGGCATTGATTCTTTCTTTTTATCGAAAAAAATACGAATTCGGTCCTAATTTAGTCTGCTGTTCTGCAGGTTCAGAGTACTAATAGATGAGTGTCTCAACTTTATGTTTATATTTGTCCCATATTATAAGTTGTATCCTGTCCACCTATCACTGTATTTCTCTACTGTTCTTTCTACCCTGCGGCTCTTTGATCGCGTCCATATCGGTATTTGGTGGACTAAAGATTATTAACTGAAATGCCCATTTTGTTTATCTCTATTTAAAAGCTTTTACCCTCCTTCCCAAAACTGCAGTCTGCTCATTATATTACAGAACTATAAAGGGAACTGTTGGAAGCCTTTAATTTCTCGAACCAAAATCTCGGCCGTGAGAGGAGTCTTGTCAATGTCTTGTTTACCGTGAGAGTTGAATAACTGCTTCGGTCATCATATTCTGTGCCGAGTGAGTGTTTATTACCTACGAAACGTACCTCCAACAAGAGCGCCAGTTGAAATATCCTGAGCCTGTTGGGAGTGTTGGAAGGCTTTCGCACGAGTGAACTTAAATAAAACATTAAACTGGCTTACATTTGAGAGATGGGACTCCAAATTTGAGAGAAAATTCCTCGCGCCGTCGTCCACTATCTTGCTTTACTGTATTTAATTATGTAAATACATTAACCTGGCGATTGTTGCGTGACCAGCACAGTGCAATCTGATTGGTGTGAATTTGACCTTTAACGCATGCGCAGAAATTTTGCTACATGAAACAAAAAATAAATAAAAATAAATTACGACTTGCATTTTTAGACTCGGCGCTGCCACAGGCAGCCCGAGTAATAAAATGTTTCAAAAAACCTTCGCTTTCCCTTGTAGTTATTACTTTTAATGTCTATGACGATTCCCGGGCAGTTTAGTCTGGTTCATCGATTCATTTGGGTTCTTGATTGTCCCGGCTACTAAAATAACTAGAATGAAGAATAACCAATACGACGTAGAATTATACGGATTTAATGTAGCACAATATTTCGACTAGCCATACTAGTCTTCATCAGGTGCTTAGGAGCTTTTACAATGTGACTTGACAATATATAATGGTAAAACGGAAATGACGTAAAAAACATAATATGATAACGAAAGATAACTAACGGTGTGACTGATTAGTAAGTCTCATCGCGTTTGTTAAGGCCATTAGGTTCAAGAGTGTTAGCACGTGTTATAAGATAAGCTTCTCTAGCTTTGCGAATAGCATCACGAGAAGAGAAAATACGTTCTAAAGGAATTAAAAGGATATTAGATGCAGAGTGGTCAGGGTTAGATAGAAAATGTTCAGATGCAGTGGTGGGTTTGGATTTACTGGAAGGTTTGTCAACTGTCCTACGATGTTCGTTGAAGCGGTCTTTGAGTCTACGTTTGGTTTCACCAATGTAACTGCCCAGGAATCACCATACACATTAAATGTAATGGCTACAAGGGAAAGCGAAAGTTTTTGAAACATTTTATTAGATTTAAGAGCATCACAGCGATAATAGTGACATTTTCACACATTCTGATATAAACGGCAGCGAGGATGCGACCTAGAAAACCGTTTTCCGTCCCGAAATGTGATGTTCACTATCCTTCGTTCGCCTTTAATTACTTTTCACATTCATATCCTCGAAAAATATGATAAGCATAGAGTTCCGTTCAAGGCGCCGAACGAAAAACGGAGTGATTTACTTTTATACGTTGCCGCGTTCTCTTGTAAACGTAAAATTTGGGGTTTTCACGTTGCGTTTTTCCAGACAACGGTTAAAATGTAGGCGACTGCGTGCATTTTCACGTACAATCACTGCAATGATTGTATTTTGTATTTTACAACAACCGCCAAATTTCTCGCAATCTGATTGGTTTATGGTCATATAGTTATCGAGCCTTTTCGGTTCATGCTCCTAAGCTATGGAATAACCTTCCACTGGAAATTAGGACTTGCTTCAACGTTGCTGCTTTTAAGTCTAAGTTAAAAAAGTATCTTTTTAAATTAGCGTACAATTGATTTTTTACATTTTTACATTGATTTGTATATTCATATCTTTCTATTTTATCAATTTTTAACTATTATCACTGTTATTGGAAAATGTATTGTAAAGCGCTTAGGGCAGTTTAATGAATAAGCGCTATATAAATCAGATATTACTATTATTTTCATATGCAATATTTGGACAGCCAACAAAAGCTGACGTCATTTGTCAAGGAGTGCGCGTGTGGCTTTCGTTTGAAGCTAAAAGTGTTTTGTTGTTGTAAAATTGACTATGTAGTTTGTTGTTGTTTTTCAATTTGTTTTTTACAACAACAACAAACTAAATAGTCAATTGTACAACAACAAAACACTTTTAGCTTCAAACGAAAGGCGCTCGCGCACTCCGGCTTGACAAATGATGTCAGCTTTTGTTGTCGACGCCTCGTGGATCCACAGCTATTTTGACCATGTTATGACGAAAATCGGACAGACACATAAAAAACTAACTTCAATTTGTTAAATTGATAGGCGGAGGTATTTTGCTTGGATTTCCGGAACAAAATAATGGTTTTAGACACTTTTTTTTTTCTCATTTCCAAATGATATAAACTCTTTTTGAGCTTTGAGAAAGATCGAAACTACATCTCTGGGCCAAATTTTGAAGCAGAAGAGCATTTTACTTCCGAGTTTGTATGGCCGAACAAATATGGGAAGTTGTTAGTCTCGTCCCCAGTCCTCTATTCAGTCTGCTCATCATTTGCAAAATGGCGGTAGTGACGTCACAATATCCAACCGCGCGTAAACGAAACGGCTGGCCTGGAGATGAGGCCATCTCATAAATACCGCAGTAAGATGGGTTATTCATAACTCTATGTATTGTTGCAGTTTGAACTTCGAGGTGGCCTTCGCCTCCTCGCTGGTATTTGTGAATATTTAACATCAGATGAGACTAACTTTGAGTAAATATTGCCCCTCCCCTAAATCCGCCCCTGGCATTTGGGCTACCGTGTTTTACCGAACGTGCGCGTTAAGCATCGGAATCTCTTCGAGAATTTCCGACAGTTTCCGAAAATCGTGAGTGTTAATCTTGAAAACCGAATGTTCTGATTGGTCAGTAGATTATATGGAAGCCTTTTGAGCACTCCGATTTGATCTGGGTTTTTTTCAGGTTCTCCAACTAATTTACACCATGTATATTCAAATCATCTCTTGTTAGTGACCGAATGAAAATAATTGTTGTTACATACAGTCATGTGTGTATAGCCATAGGTTTTCCAGACACAACGCACGCTCTCATTGGCTGATTCAGGATCACGTGGCAGTCATCAAAATCCATTGTTACGTCATAATCAAGGTGCGTGTATTCCGTGCTTGTTTGACTGTGCTGAAATGATAATCAAACTGACAATATATATTCCATAATTATCTGGCTTGTCTAAAACACCAACAGCATGAAAATGGTCGCGAGGTTTCTGCCTTTCATGTATTACTAGTATAAAGAAGTGAGACACGGCTGTTTAAACCAAAGACAAAAACCTTGAATTTGGCGCAAATTTGTAGATTTTCATGACTAATCTGAAACACGTGAACGGGATTGTTGGGACATAATTCAAATCTCTGTAACCAGTCATGAGAAAACCATCGGTATTGACCTGCAATTACGTCTGAAGACTTAAATCAGGGACATCTACAAAATGTTAGTTTTGATGACGTCACGTGAAACGAAGAATATTGAAACTACTCAGCTTCGTAATCGTCGAAGGATTTCTTTTTCTACGACAGGATCAGTACTGGATAACACATTTGGATGGCGGCTGTACATTTGATCACGATTCTTTACGAACCTCCGTATAAACAGTCAAAATAATGCGTAGAAATCATCTATTCTCTTCAATAACAGTGTATTGGCAACAGCATTTGTACTGGTTTGTTTTTCAGATTTAAAATCTCTCTACCGCGATTTTATAACGGATTTAAAGTTTTTATGCGCGCAAAGGATTGTGGGTAAAGTACAAGCGGCCATCTTTTTCGGTTCGGATATTTAACAATGATCACCGAAGTGGAGGTGAATAGTGGAGGCGGCGAGGTAAATATCCACCACTATTCAACGACACCGAGGTAAATAATTGCTTTACTATATACCACACAGCAGGTGAATGGCGAACACCAAATAGTTATTTTATTTTCTGTCAAATGGACAAACACTCCCGCGAGGTGATCGCTGCTTCGCTCGGAGGTGAATATGAAATCATATTCACTGTTCGAGTAGCCAATCAGAGCGCGCGAAAAGTGATATTCACTGGTGTGGTATATACTAAATACTTTTGTTTTCGCGCGTGATGATTTTCGAGATCAGCAAACTGGGACCCCAACATGAGAATTATAACCACGTCATCTCAAAGAGATCAGCAAAGTGATATTCACTGGTGTGGTATATACTAAATACTTTTGTTTTCGCGCGTGATGATTTTCGAGATCAGCAAACTGGGACCCCAACATGAGAATTATAACCACTGTCATCTCAAAGAGATCAGTAAACTGGGATCTCTAACATGACTGAAATAACCACTGATCTCAAAGAGCACCTATAAATTAACATTTTTGGAAACGGTTGTAATAGTATAGGATGAAATTCCGAAAATATATTAAGGATAGTATTTTTCGATTTTTGTACGTCATGCGTTCAAGCCTCGGTTTAATGGTGTTTTTATTTCAAGCAGAGAAATATCACTTCATTTTCAAAATTCTACAGTTTATCTACATAAACATCCTCTTTTAGACGAGTTATTCCTCCATAAAACTCGTTACTCTGGCATTATGCACATTGGGTGTATGCACGAGTGACTGCAAAATCCGATACAAGTCTATAAACCCCATCCCTAATACATTTTCATGATTTTATCCTAAAATATTATGGAATGGTCGATTTAAAGGTGCTCTTTGAGAAGACAGTAGTTATTTTCATGTTAGAGATATCCCAGTTTGCAGATCTCAAAAATCAGTACGTGCGAATATATAAGGGCATAGTGAGCATTTATTACGAGAGGTTACTATATCTGAAAGTATACACTAACTACAGTACATGCCCTTGAGCGATTTATTTGTTCACTTAATGTATTGTTTTAAAGAAATTATTTAAAGATGTTCACCTTTGACAGAGTGGGAAACTAAACGGCCTAATTTGTCACTAAAATGTCATCCTGTGGTGTTCAGTTTTTCTGGATGTCAAGTAACCATCTTTCTGTCTCAATATTCTATGTAAACTAAACGGCTGCTCGTCATATCTGGTATTTAAGAGGGTTAACGCTCGAAACGTACTCGCTTCTCATGGCGGTTAAGCGTACAGTAATCGAATTACAGTTGATTATACATACCGGTGCCGACGCAGACCTACACTTGTATCTAGTTTTTTTAACAGGAACTAGTTATCCATTTCTCAGTAATGTCACTTTAAGGTATAATGTCCTGTTTGCTTTATTTGACTCGTGAAAATTATTAAAAGTAGCATTTTTAAGATTACCGGAGACCCGCATCAAGGGCACCCAACTAAGTTTTCGGTTAAAAAGCTGTTCGGGAGAGTAAGTTAGCCTAAAACTTTCAGATTTGAAAAAATTGTCCCTAGAAAATTGTTTTCTAAAATACTGGCTAGAAAATTTGTTTTCAATCCCTAGAAAATTATAGAAGAAAAGGGAGACTAAAAGGTTTCCCCTAAAATATTCGTACGTCCCAATTCGTCTGATCAATAGAGTCAGAACAACACATTTTCATTCCCTAAGATTGCCTAAAGGCAAAAAGAATCCCTAAAAAATTCGTACCTCCACAAAACTTTGCAACATGAAGTTACTTGGGCTAGAAAATTCTTGTTTACGTTCTAGACTACTAACAAATTCGTAGGCCGGGAATATTTTACCATAGCATTTTCGGTTGACGCGATTTCCACCTAGAAAATCCGAACAGCTAATTTCTAGAATACGTCAAAAGACATCAGTAGTAGGCGCCTTAAAATGGCTAGATAATCTGCAGACAACTGGTTTCAAACGAATTTCAAAAAGTACTCGTTGGGTGCCCCTTGCCGCATCAAAGGCCTTCAAACATTTTCAGTACATAACATACTGGTTCAGATCTGGTTCCTACTGGAAATGTCCTGTTCCATGCAGATATTTGTTGCTAGAAGTAGACTGCTAGTAAGTCCCTTCTATTCCTTGCTTTTTTATAATGGCTAAACAAGTTCAGTATTCCAGACCCAACCAACTACGTGTACCATGTCTAGCCATCGTTCGCCATCTGGAACCATGTTTAGCCATTCTAAAAAAATGAGGAATAGAAGGGACTTGCAAGCAGTCTATGCTAGAAGTGACGAGTTCCATCAACTGCAATCTTGGAGAAGTCTGTAAACTTTGCATGCATCCTACGTTTCCCATTGGCTACAATATAGTAAAGTATATAGCATATAATATAGTTAACAAATAAAGCAGCCTTAGTCATGTATTGCGTCCTTAAGAAACATTGGTGTTAACCAATCCAAAAGCAGTATTCGAGTCACGTGGATACCTCTGCATATAACCCCATACAGTATCGGTTGCAGAATACTAACCAAGCTAGTTAGCATTCTGTTAATCTGATACAACACGGATTAATAAAACATCAGTGACGATTAATGAAACATCAATGTCTGTATCACTGATACTCCTGTATCACTTATATAGATACGGATGTTCAGTCTGTATGTGGGAGGCCTCGCAACCACTCACCGATCTCAGCCGAATCTTTGTGCTCGCTCCGAAATGAATTCCCTCGAAGAAACGTATGCGGGACGCGAGCGAAAATTTCATACTACGATCCTTTGGTCTTCTGTACATAAATTAAAATGTTCAACAAACTTCGATTGCAAAGCGAGCGTTGGTAAAGATTACCTTTGCCTTTGGTGTTTTTAAACGTTGTGTCAAAGAGCTTTGCTTCCCTCGCCAACAGTCAGGTCAATTCCTTATGCAACTGTTGTTGTGATGGTAAAGATGTATTTGTGTTTACCGATGATAGATTGCCTTTATTTAAACACGATAATAATTAAAGCACAAGGCTTATGGGGTCGTGTATCTACTTTAAAAAACTACGACTACGAATAATTTAACTGTACATCTATTTACAATACTAAAAATTACTAAGAATACTTTAAAACGCAATGACTTCGTAAATAAACTTGAAATTACTAAATTAAACTTGCTAATAAAATGATGATGCAAATAATGATACTGATACTAGAGCTGCTAAAATGTAAAAAAAAAAAAAATAAAAATTCATACTAGGCCTTAAGGTCATGTTACACGAGGCATTTTTTCTTGCAACTTGCAATGCAATGTTGACGATCGAAAATCATTGCAAGTTGCTGTGGGGTGCTAGACGTACGCAACGTTCTTGGCAACTTGCAATGTGATATACTTAAGCCCGCCGCCAGATAGTTACAATTTTCAGCGGGAACTCCTCGATAAAATAAAATAAACAAGTAAATTACAACATATGGCCGCGGATCGCCGTAGGAAAGCGATGTGTATTTTAATGTTTTGATTTGGAACATGAAGAAGAAAACGATAAAAAGAGACGCAGTACAACGTGGTTAAAACATGGACGATTGTTCAACTCACTCAACCTTCTCTGCATCCGTCAACAGGTGTCTCTATGACATTTTAGGCGACGCCAAATAAGCTGTTTTCTTTGTCTACGTCTTCGCCGGTTAACGTAAACAAATCCATCTTGAATTGCGGGGCGAATTTCACCTCCCACCTCCCATTGGGCTATAGGTATGAGAATTGTGACTGGTTGTTTCGCCAAAATTGCAACACAAGTTGCAAAGAGGGATGTTACACGGTGCAACCGATCGCGCAGCGTTGCGAAAAGTAGAAGATCGTTCTACTTTCCCTGCAACTTGTCTCGCAATTTTTCGCTGCGAGACGAATTGTAAAGAGGGGTGTTACACACGCAATTTCTTCTGCAACTTGTCTCGCAATGGCGTTGCGTTGCAAGTCGCAAGAAAAAATGTCTCGTGTAACAGGACCTTTAGTTAGTGAGTGAACTCATAAGTAAATGAGTCATCACTCTTAAATCTAGCAGAAGAGGCATATGTAGTGTTAAACTTGCACTGCTCAAGCGCCTCTAATTTATTTAAACGAAACTCAAGATCCTTATGTGAGGATCTGAATGGGGTTAACTGATTACTGACAAACGGTCTTAAAAATAACTGACAAATAACGTTTTTTTTTTACCGACAACTGACAAATTTGTTTTTTGTGGGTCAAACATTGTAAATTTTCTCTAGTAATGACTAACTAGGGCTAACTGACAAATGGCCAAAATTTTAACTGACAACTGACATGTAGACTCCCCCCCCCCCCCCCCCCCCAATTCAGACCCTCTTATGTCCTGCATATACTACCGTCTATTCCATAAAACCGATCCACTAGAACTTAGTATAAAACGCGGTATTTCGAGGGAATCCGCTACTCTTAGATTATAACGGCTAGTCCTCTTAACTAATATCTGATCGCATAAAAAAGCCTTGTGCATTGTCTTAAACAATACAAGCTTACAATAAATACTAAGTGAATACCAACTGGCAAGCCGCAGAAACTCTGCGGAAGATGAGTCTCTGGAGAGATTATATAAAAAAATTGCGGCTCTACTATGAAGCTTCTCAAGTGAGCTAATATTTTCCGAATTATAACAACTCCCCCACAACATCATGCCATAGTTCACCGAAGGCAGTACAACTGAGAAATAGAGTTCTTCCAATACATGTTTTGGCAGAAATCTACTGTATGTGGGATCCAACTTGAGACTTGAATGCAACTTGTACTCGTTCAGTTTACTGTACCGCCGCGCGATTAAGACTAACTTCTCTTTGCTATTTGAGAAGAGCCGTATCAGTGCATTTCAGTAGATTTCATCTATACCAATCAATTATTCTTGCTACACCCTAGTTTGTATCATCGCCGTCTCCGGCTGAAGGTTAAGATTAGTGTGTTTGACTAATGAGAATTCGTACGTACACAAGAGTCTTCGTACTTTCTGTGGTACCCGGACAAGAAACTGAACGAGACTTGCCTTTACCATCACAACAACAGTTGTATAAGGAATTGACTTGACTGTTGGTGAGGGATGCAAAGTTTGTTGAACATTTTAATTATGTACAGAAGACAAAAGGATCGGTGATTGACGAATCACATTCTTTTACCGGATTAGGGTCAAAAATACGTCATCAGTATGGAATTTTCGCGCTCGTCCCGCAGACGTTCCTTTGAAGGAATCCATTTCGGAGTGAGCACAAAGTGCGGTTGCTTTTACAGGCTACCCCCTACCCAAGAGTGAAACGTCGTGGTAAAACTCCTGTCTTGATGCAAACAGACTGTCTCATCAATGTGGGACCTGCTTTTGTGTACACTGCGCATGACCATGATGTACACTATGGCGCTCAACTCTAATTTTACATTTGCCATCAGAATTTCATATTATTATTAAATATTTTATAGTTTCATTTCATAAGCAGTTTACAATATGAGTGGAGATGTTGTATCCGATTTACAGGCTCGAGACTGTAACTAATATTGTAAATACCACATAAAACACGATGGGCATTTGAGAACATGAACGAAATGTTGACAGCACAAGCCAAAGGTGTGCGGTGTTTTGTCATTTCTGGAGTGTTCTCAAATGACTAGAGTGTTTTACGACAGTTTAATGTTCAAACTTCGTGCACAGTACAAAATCCAGGCATGGGATTGACTAATGACTGTGCTTTATTAGCGAACAAAGCACTCCTGACACCAACAATGCACTCGACCCAGATACTCTCTTACCCTTTGGGAGAATTTTCAAGTTGTTGTGTAAACCCGAGGAAGGGAGACCTGATATATGTTTGGAAAACCTCATTCCAACCGCATATTTAATAGCGAGAATGGCAGATAGGTCAGCAGGATTGAATTATGTCTCTCCTGTGTGACAGAATATATATTTTGCGACGAACATTTGCATAATCGCTCCTCGGAAATGGCTGATTTGCAAGCGTTGCAAGTACAAATAAGTCTTGCAGTGAACAAATATCGGCTTTGGAAAGCTTATTAAGTAACAGTCCGCGAAGAGGTAGGCACAATTCTATTGTTCAGATGCAATTTGCTTTCCCCACTGTAGTATTTTCTGTTTTTCATACTGACAACTCATAAACCCTTAAATCATAAATTTCTGAAATTATATCCACTAAAAATGCATTTTAAAGGTACAGTTCTTTTGTGTGAGAACATTTTGCCCAATCAGAAGAGTGCAAAACAATAACCAAGAAAACGTTCAATTTAAAAATGTTCCCCATATTGAAAGTTCGTCATATTAGAAGTTATGAGAGTTTTCACAAGATGCAATTCAAATCTGTTTACAAAATAAGAAAAAATATTCTTCTTCTTCAAGTTTTGATAGATTTTAATGTCTAAGCCAATGAGGTGGAAGATTGAAACAATACTACAATTAGCACTTTTTACATTCCAAGCATAACATATGCCTAACTCTTGCGCGGACCATTACTTAAACACTATAGTAGTCTTACTGAAGTGGTTTTTATTCCCGAGACCTTACTCTGTCAAATGCGGCGAGAATTCAGGGGATGTGTCAAAAATCCAGCAATTTTCAATTTGGAAAATATTTGCATTGGATTCGGAGTGAGCATGGAAGCCGCACTCAAGATTTTAATTCCTATGCAAACCACTACAATCAGGTTAGTCATTTTCGAATGACAGAAACTATCAAAGAAAGTAGACTGTCTATGAGTAAGCCGGCTAAAGACTTGAAATTTGAATACATGGCTCCAAGAGAAACGTTTTCGAGTTATGTACAATACTGATTCAATCGAAATTCACGTCGAACGCCGAAAGTAAATGATTCTTTGCAAAGTTATCTACTCAGTTAGAATGATAAAAGAATTCCTGTTTTATTCATTGTCTATTGAAATGACATTTCTTTGTGGAAATCTTTACGAAAATTATTGTATTCAGCTGGAATCTTTGATTTCTTTTGAATTGGTTATTGACAGCAGATTTCAGTTGAAATGCACTGCTGTGCGCCCAGTTTGAATATTAAAAGGTAGAGACTTTATGTTTGTGTTTTATCGTCAAATAAATACAGGCACTTGCTCACTGTACGATGAACTCAACATTTCTTCAGTATTCATTATTTTCCGTTCATCGTAGTCAGAGCGTGCCTGTATTTGCCGATAAAGAACGCACACCAGTCTCTAACCTTGAATAATACATGGGATAAGGCTTCTTTACTTGCTTTATAGATTTAAGTGCACGATGAATGCAATCAAGCAGTTCGAAACAATAAAACACGCTCGTGCATGTTCTATACTCTGATAAAACACGCCTTTTAGCCAATCATAGCACACGTTATAACGTGGCTATATTATAATATTATATATAATATAGTACAATGTATACAATATAGTATACAATATAGTATATAATATAGTAGGGGAAAGACAGAGTGCAGTCCCAGTAATAAATTGAAGTGAGTATTAATTTGATGAAGCAATGAAGTATTTCTGACAATGAACTACAACCCTAACCCTACTAGTTCCACAGCAGTACACAGCATTTCTTTGTAGTATGTCACCTTTCCGATGTATCTTCACGGCCCATGCTGATTATTATAATTTATCAACTAAAATTGCTTTTAATTACAAGAAACAGTTCAGGCGGTCGTATGTCCCCGTCATACCAGGGAAGCCCTACAGGGGTCGATCACGGTTTCTGGGAAACGATCCAACTATCCACCCACCCACCCCTCCCCATTGGGTATACATGTGTGATTAATGACCCTTGGGTATACATGAGTAATTAATGACCCTTGGGTATACATGTGTAATTAATGACCCTTGGGTATACATGAGTAATTAATGACCCTTGGGTATACATGTGTAATTAATGACCCTTGGGTATACATGAGTAATTAATGACCCTTGGGTATACATGCGTAATTAATGACCCTTGGGTTTACATGTGTAATTAACGACCTTGGGTATACATGTGTAATTAGTTAATGACCCTTGGGTATACATGTGTAATTAATGACCCTTGGGTATACATGTGTAATTAATGATTTGGGTGGTGGTTTCCCAGATACCGTGATTGATCCCCATTCGATTACTCAGTTGAAAGATTTTCTAGGCTATCGATGTGTAAGCAGCTGCCACCATTTTACGCATCTGCTGTCTCTGTGTGCTCCACTCCTTTCAACCGGAGACGTGCAAAGTCCTCGAATATCAGGTCATCGTTTCTTACACGATTACCCTCGGGGCCGCTAAGGGACATGAACGAGAAACGTCAGTAACAACTCATTTCATGCAAGTCACACATTACATTTCACGCAAGTCACATTACATTTCACGCACGTCACATGCACATCACACAACTCAGATTGTGTTTTTGTCACTTTAAAGCAATGGCTTGAGTCCAAATCACCGCTTTTGGTTGTAGGAGTAAAAGACTTCTAAAAAAATCCTACAGGAGTCCCAGAGGGGGGGGACCCCTTGTCGATTTTTGTTATTACCCAGCATGCAATTGAAGGTGGGTGCAGGAAAACATGGTGGAGAGAAATGCAGCGTTAACAACAGCGTGCTTCACAGTCGCTTCATGTGTTTTGTGCCAAAAAAAACCTGGTGGTTGGAGAGATTAAAGAAGGTACTGTAACAACTGAGTGCTGACTTTGTGTTTGCTTTTGATTTCAATTGCGAACGGGAAAGGTTTTTTGAGCCGATTTTCAGCTCCTCAAAATTCGTGAAAATCAAAGAAACAAGACAAGATCTCCAAAACAAATGATTTTTTCTCCAAAGTGGTGAGTCAACCGAGCGCTGTTTATAGCTCTGGCTTTTGAGTAATTCATCTCTTGAAGTAAAATCGCAACATCGTACTTCTAGCATGTCTAGATTTGATGCAAAAAAAAATTTCCAGTTACATGCTTCATATTGGCCGGTTTTGGCCGGTTGGGTTCAAAGTGTTAAATAGAAGGCGTGACAAATGTAACTTTTGTAAACAAAGCTTTTTCTACGGCAAAACCAGCCTCAACCAGATTGAAGATACCTTCATTGTGAATCAGACTTTGTCAAGTGAACATCTCTGCATGTTCAAAGCTCTTCAACATGTGATGCTCCACTTGAGTGATCTACAACATTTGGTATCGCGCAAAATTCAAATTGAAAACTTCAATGTCTAAAAATACACTAAAGAGTTTGTAAATGGTTCTAAAAAGCTATTGACAGGCATAAGTGAGAAACTAGCTTACAGCTGTTTACTTTTTCTTGGCTTATTTTAATTTCGCCTTCAACAATTTAGTATTCTAACAGGAGAAGACTGATCACTTTCTTTCTTTCTTGACTGTTCTGAATTTGAAATTCAAATTTTGAATCCCAAAGGGCAAAAAGGTCCTTGTTTAAAACACATCACACATCACATTTCACGCAAGTCACACATCACATTTCACGCAAGTCACACATTACATTTCACGCAAGTCACACATCACATTTCAAGCACGTCACACATCACATTAAATTTTCATGCATGTCACACAACACATTTCACGCACGTTATTTAAAAATATCATTACATAACATTTCACACATGTCACAAATGCTGCAACAACCACGGCTCCATATTAGACATTACATCACACAGGTAACATGAAATAAAGAAATGTCACGCACACATGCACACATCACGCATCACCTATGTGTGTTACACATTACACAGCTTGCTATTCAAGACTCCATGTGCACAGAAAGGCGTTCACTTACTCTGTATCGAAGTCAATAAGGTTATGGTCTACTGGTGTTTCCAAGTTACTGGCTGTAAATAAAAGAATGGAGACTTGACACAACAATCTAATAAACTACGTCAGGTAAAATGGAGTTCTCCTCTACTGTACCTCCTTATACTCTAAAACGTTTAATGGCCATATTTAATAATGGTCATATTTATATAGCGCCATATCACCACAGTTTCATGGCGCTTTACATATTACTGACATATCCCGTCAGTGAATTATTTCGGACTGCTTTATGGCACTAATAGCTGCCACACAGTTTACAATGTTGAGTGTGTGGTTAGTGCAATGGCCAGGCTGCTGTACCGGGTGACAATCCCCTGCTCTTTTTCGAGTAGTACAACAGGTTCTTTCATGTCCCCTTCAAATACTGATTAAAGTAGGAGGAGACAAGGCCAACGGCTTATAAACGTCCCTGCTCAAGGACGCGGCCGGGATTCGAACCCCCGACCTCCTGCACTCTAGACCGTGCTCTACCAACTGAGCTAACCAGTGAGGCGGTTTACACAGGTATTTTATGAGTTTGGCCTGTTGTCCGGGATGTTGGAATGATGGACTGTTACAACAGAGCATACATACATACTAGAGCTTCATTTATACATGGTCAACACCGTAACAACATCCTGATGAAAAGCAAACCTAAATATTGGCAAAAACAAATCTTAAAACACTTGTTCCCTACCACTGGTCACATATCTTAACTATTATTGTCAACCTCATTCATTTTATAATTCATGAAGGAAAATCACAGGAAATCAATGAGCAATAAGTGATCTGTAAATCTGATACAGATTCGTTCTGATTTGCATAAACGTTTACTTCGATTTGCTCGGCTGAAATAGATTGTATCGTCAAAATAACTGAAAAACATGACTAGAACATCTAGACCTTTGATAAGCCATATACATAATTCGTGTATGTGCTTTATCGGATTTACACCTCTGGCTCAAGTTTGTAAATCCAATATTTTTTAAGCATGGCTACTAATTCTGTATCTATTACGTATTGTCCAGTCAGGGGTCATCAAATTTGACTGATCCGGTGCCGAGTAGTTTTCACTTAGGTTTCTCTTAAAACTATAAAACCTGCAATGTGGCACCCATCAAGTCACATGTAGAGCTGTACTCATCATATATTATAGCAAACAGAACTCACCAGGATTAGCAGCCTCACTTGCAGATTTGACGGGGGTGGAGGGTGGGGTGGCTTCCTCAAGAGGCTTAGGGTGTGTCAACATGAAAGGCAACTCAATCGTCAGGTCCCTGGTGAGACACAATAACACAACACTGATGCCTCCACATCATAACATATTATACAATAACAGTATTGGCTAAAGTGAACAAGTTGCACCGTAAATACGTGGCCAGTAAGTGGCCGGTAAGTGGCCGGCAAGTGGCCGGCAAGTGGCCGGCAAGTGGCCGGCAAGTGGCCGGCAAGTGGTCGGTACCAACCACAAATTTACGGTGCAACTTGTTCACTTTACCCGACGGTATTTCATTGCCAAGTATTCTGTAAACAGTGTCTTACCCTCCATAGGCAACGATTATTCGCACCTTCACCTTATACTGAACAATAATACCAAGGTTCTCTTTTGGAATGTTGGGATCCAACCTGGGCAGATGGACAGAAACTACATCAACAACCAAGCATCAAGAATACTGATCACAGCTGAAATACTAAATCATGACACACATATGGAAAATACCAGCCCATTTACAGGCTCATGGGGGAGGGGTTCTTTTTTGGGGAAAGGGCCCTCCCCTTTTATTCCTTCCTCCCTCCCCTCCCCTCCCCTCCCCTCCCCCAAGGAAAATATATATTAAGTCATTTACCAGCCTGGAAGACTATTTAGAGAAAAACTTTGTCAGAAGCCTTGAGTATGAACCAAGACCACAGACTGAGGGCCATTTTCAAGTTTCTCTATAATATGAACCAACCACGACTGGTAAATACCGTTTTTATGTTTTTCTTATTATTTTATTTTATATTCTTTCATTAATTCTGTTGCCCGATAGATTTGTCAGTCACAGAACAACGCAAATCACAGGCAATTTTATACAGTTTTTCTTCTATTGTTAGGATTTCATTGTAAAAATAATGTGTGGTAGAAACATAAGTTCGATGTTAGGATGCATTTATATAGTACCAATACTACACCATGACACACCACTGAATACATACAGCTCAATACTATACCATGACACACTACTGAACACGTATACAGCTCAATACTACACTATGACACACTGCTGAATACATACAGCTCAATACTATACCATGACACACTACTGAACACGTATACAGCTCAATACTATAGTATGACACACTACTCAATACATACAGGCTCAATACTACACCATGACACACTACTGAACACATACAGCTCAATACTATAGTATGACACATTACTGACTACATACAGCTCAATACTATACCATGACACACTACTGAACACGTATACAGCTCAATACTATAGTATAACACACTTCTCAATACATACAGGCTCAATACTACGGCCCAATACTACACCATGACACACTACTGAATACATACAGCTCAATACTATAGTATGACACATTACTGAATACATACAGCTCAATACTACACCATGACACACTACTGAACACGTATACAGCTCAATACTATAGTATAACACACTTCTCAATACATACAGGCTCAATACTACACCATGACACACTACTGAATACATACAGCTCAATAGACCGATTTAGCTTGTACATTTGTTGTCCCAATTCAGGTCACCTGACTTTTCCCTTGAGTAATGTTTTCTTGTTCTTCTGTATCCCAAGAGGAAATGTACAAATTTCTCTAATTGGAAAACAAAGCACTGAATCCTCTGGAGAGCTGTCACATGATCTGAATTGGGACAACAAATGTACAAGCTAAATCGGTCTATACTATATACCATGACAGACCACTGAATACATACTGCTCAATACTACACCATGACAGACTTACGTTGTTGATGAGGCCAGGTTAGTGTCTTCGTGTTTTAGTTTGCCATCCAGGGCCAGTCCCCTTTTATCCTGAAGTTCATTAAAAAACTCATCAATAATTTACGAGAATTGACCAATAACTGGTCACATGATCAACCTTCATACCCCGGTAAAATACTAGCGTCTTTATACGATTTTAACTAGTAAGAGTGAGGATGGGGTCTACATAAAGATACGTGGCTGAGTACCACTTCATAATTGAATGGCTGGTGCAACAAGGGCATACATTTAAGTGACTCCTAATCACGTTCTGAATTACATATTTTACATATTACTGATATATCCCATCAGTGATTCTTTCGGACTGCTTACGGCGCTAATAGCTGCCACGCAGTTTACAATGTTGAGTATGTGGTTAGTACAATGGCCAGGCTGCTGTACCGGGTGACAATCCCCTGCTCTTTTTTGAGTAGTACAACAGGTTCTTTCACATCCCCTTCAAATACTGATTAAAGTAGAACGAGACAAGACCAACAGCTTATAAACGTCCATGCTCAAGGATGCGGCCAGGATTCGAACCCCCGACCTCCCGCACTCTAGACCGTGCTCTACCAACTGAGCTAACCGGTGAGGCTATATGACAGTTATTATTATATAGCTAAGTAATTTTGCAAGCTTAATGACTGGTCAATTTGCGGTCCATAACGTCCCGAACTTTGCTCTGTCCTTACCATAAGTTATATTGGATCCTCATTTTCCCTCTGTTTTATGGCCAACACGCTTTGCGCTTGGGCCATAAAAAGATAAAAAACTTTGTCCATAACTTGCAGTATGGACCTCACACTTGGTTAATAATAGGTATATATTTACCCTGTTCTCATCCAGCAGGGGAGTGAGGCAGTAGACTTTGGAAAGAGTGCCACTCTGACCAACAGGAAACCCATCCCTAGTAATGGAGCAACATGCACGATAAGTGAGGGTTTGTCACAGTATCTGATAACGCAACCCTAACCCATCCCTAGTAATGGAGCAACATGCACGATAAGTGAGGGTTTGTCATAGTATCTGATAACTCAACCCTAACCCATCCCTAGTAATGGAGCAACATGCATGATAAGTGGGGGTTTGTCACAGTATCTGATAACTCAACCCTAACCCATCTCTAGTAATGGAGCAACATGCACGATAAGTGAGGGTTTGTCACAGTATCTGATAACTCAACCCTAACCCATCCCTAGTAATGGAGCAACATGCACGATAAGTGAGGGTTTGTCACAGTATCTGATAACTCAACCCTAACCCATCCCTAGTAATGGAGCAACATGCATGATAAGTGAGGGTTTGTCACAGTATCCGATAACTCAACCCTAACCCATCCCTAGTAATGGAGCAACATGCACGATAAGTGAGGGTTTGTCACAGTATCCGATAACTCAACCCTAACCCATGCCTAGTAATGGAGCAACATGCACGATAAGTGAGGGTTTGTCACAGTATCTGATAACTCAACCCTAACCCATCCCTAGTAATGGAGCAACATGCATGATAAGTGAGGGTTTGTCACTGTCAGTATCTGATAACTCAACCCTAACCCATCCCTAGTAATGGAGCAACATGCCTGATAAGTGAGGGTTTGTCACAGTATCTGATAACTCAACCCTAACCCATCTCTAGTAATGGAGCAACATGCCTGATAAGTGAGGGTTTGTCACAGTATCTGATAACTCAACCCCAACCCATCCCTAGTAATGGAGCAACATGCATGATAAGTGAGGGTTTGTCACAGTATCTGATAACTCAACCCTAACCCATCCCTAGTAATGGAGCAACATGCATGATAAGTGAGGGTTTGTCACTGTCAGTATCTGATAACTCAACCCTAACCCATCTCTAGTAATGGAGCAACATGCCTGATAAGTGAGGGTTTGTCACAGTATCTGATAACTCAACCCTAACCCATCCCTAGTAATGGAGCAACATGCATGATAAGTGAGGGTTTGTCACAGTATCTGATAACTCAACCCTAACCCATCCCTAGTAATGGAGCAACATGCATGATAAGTGAGGGTTTGTCACTGTCAGTATCTGATAACTCAACCCTAACCCATCTCTAGTAATGGAGCAACATGCCTGATAAGTGAGGGTTTGTCACAGTATCTGATAACTCAACCCTAACCCATCCCTAGTAATGGAGCAACATGCATGATAAGTGAGGGTTTGTCACAGTATCTGATAACTCAACCCTAACCCATCCCTAGTAATGGAGCAACATGCATGATAAGTGAGGGTTTGTCACTGTCAGTATCTGATAACTCAACCCTAACCCATCTCTAGTAATGGAGCAACATGCCTGATAAGTGAGGGTTTGTCACAGTATCTGATAACTCAACCCTAACCCATCCCTAGTAATGGAGCAACATGCATGATAAGTGAGGGTTTGTCACAGTATCTGATAACTCAACCCTAACCCATCCCTAGTAATGGAGCAACATGCATGATAAGTGAGGGTTTGTCACAGTATCTGATAACTCAACCCTAACCCATCCCTAGTAATGGAGCAACATGCATGATAAGTGAGGGTTTGTCACTGTCAGTATCTGATAACTCAACCCTAACCCATCTCTAGTAATGGAGCAACATGCATGATAAGTGAGGGTTTGTCACAGTATCTGATAACTCAACCCTAACCCATCCCTAGTAATGGAGCAACATGCATGATAAGTGAGGGTTTGTCACAGTATCTGATAACTCAACCCTAACCCATCCCTAGTAATGGAGCAACATGCATGATAAGTGAGGGTTTGTCACAGTATCTGATAACTCAACCCTAACCCATCCCTAGTAATGGAGCAACATGCATGATAAGTGAGGGTTTGTCACTGTCAGTATCTGATAACTCAACCCTAACCCATCTCTAGTAATGGAGCAACATGCCTGATAAGTGAGGGTTTGTCACAGTATCTGATAACTCAACCCTAACCCATCCCTAGTAATGGAGCAACATGCATGATAAGTGAGGGTTTGTCACAGTATCTGATAACTCAAACAATACCAAAACTAATTCAATCTACAGCTGGAAAGAGCACTTGAAAATCAGCAAGTACTGTATGTCACATTTTAGGGGGATATGGAAAACCTAAGCTATCAGTAATATTATTAGTAATATTATTATTATTAGTAGTAGTAGTATTATTATCATTACTACAAGGACTAGCATGCAAAATAAAATTTCGAATAATTGTGGTGGTTGGCAAGTAGGTGTTCTGGGGTTGTTTGGGCTTCACTATGGTGATTGGACCACACATGTCTGGCTTCTGGAGTAGAGTTTCTGGTTTTATATGTGATCAACAGACGCTTTCAGCTTGCCTTTTTGTTGCCCCAGTTCATACCAATTTTTCTGTATCCCAAGAGGAAATGTATCAATTTCTATAATTGGAAAACAAAGCACTGAATCCTTTGGAGAACTATGACATGGTCTAAAATGGGGCAACAAAAAGGCAAGCTGAAAGAGTCTATTGAAAACAAAATTGCTCCAAATTAAATGTTTGGTTTTGATGGAGATCCCAAAGCAGTTCAGTTGGGGGAGGGGTTCTATTAACCATCAAGACATAAAGCCAAATCACAATACAGGGAACAGATTATGCACACATAAAAGGGTAGTAGAGTAAGAGAGTAAAACAAATTAAGTTAGCAAAGGAGAGACACAGTAGTGCAACTGAAGGTATGGGCACGCATTGTAACATTTCCTTCAAGATAATGCTTGCAAAATACATGTAGACTTTGGCTACAACATCACAGTAGTTTGGCCACCAACAGCAAGCAAGAAGAGTGGCATTTCATTGGCCAAACCATCACACCATTGCCTACAGCAATGTTGCAGGATGTTCACATGGTGCAATTTGTTGCACAAAATGTTGCAGAAGTAGAATTCGATCCTACTTCTGCAACATTGCAGGCAATCAGAGATTCTGCTAACCTCTTCTATCAGCCAGTACTCTGTACAAGTACAAATGTTTTTAGTAGAGATTCTGCTAACCTCTTCTATCAGCCAGTACTCTGTACAAGTACAAATGTTTTTAGTACAGAGATTCTGCTAACCTCTTCTATCAGCCAGTACTCTGTACAAGTACAAATGTTTTTAGTACAGAGATTCTGCTAACCTCTTCTATCAGCCAGTACTCTGTACAAGTACAAATGTTTTTAGTACAGAGATTCTGCTAACCTCTTCTATCAGCCAGTACTCTGTACAAGTACACATGTTTTTAGTACAATGATTCTGCTAACATCTTCTATCAGCCAGTACTCTGTACAAGTACACATGTTTTAGTATAGAGATTCTGCTAACATCTTCTATCAGCCAGTATACTGTACAAGTACACATGTTTTTTTCAGTACAGAGTCACATGAAAAAAACAGCAGCATATTTTTTTCCGGTACAGTTCAAGATTTTATCGGTATAAATCAGCATATTGTTGGTCTAGTGGAATCAGAGGTGAACACACAGAGCAGTTTCACCACTGCCGGCAATAACTCCATGCAATGTCCATACATTAACTCTGGTTAAGTTTTCAAGAACAAAACATTTAATTGTGAAAATGAACTTGAGTGTTACTGGTGTGTTACCATAACTCTTATTGTTCCAGATAATTCAACTATACTACAGGGCACAGTTGTTCGAAGCAAGGGTACGCACTGCTCCGGGATTAAATCACTAACCCGAGGTTAAACTGTACAGATTTAATGCTACCTCTTTAGGGATAAAGTTACCCTTGCTTCGTACAACCGGGCCCAGGAGAACATACTCCCTAAGCCAGATATGCAAAACCCACTAGGCTAGAGACACAAAGGAGAGTACAGCCAGTCATACAAAGTTTAGTTGGCATATTTAAATAACAAAGGGTAATGTTTACAAACATCTTAGTGCAATACACTCACTCTGATTCCAGTGTAGCAACTGGACATTTATACTGGGCCGTAGAAAATAAACAAATGTCTGCAAATTGTCGAACTGCAGAGGAAAGGACAATCTATTGGTCAGTAGTGATAAACTAATACTGTCTATGAAGCAACATGACGTGATACAGAGGTTATTAGTTGGCTAAACATCGAATATGGCTGTGTATTTTTACAAGTCATTCATATTTAGCGAGCCTTTTAGTTGTTTATTATAAAAATTCTGCCAAGAAACAAAATTGTCTTTCCATAATAACCCAAAGCCTTGCATTCTCGTTTGAGAAATGGAATTTATCATGCTGATGGGAAGCCATTTAAGTGTAACTACCTGCAATACTCTCTTATATTTGGTACTGTCTTGTGCATATTTTGTGTGTTCTTGGCAGAATTATACAATAATTTAAGCTACTTTACGGAGGCTGATGCCACATTAAGCAGTGCTACTAAGTCATACTTACCTGTAATTTTGATTTTCTTGCAGGTCTTTGAGGACCGATTAGAAACATGAACATTAACTGCTATTGTCTCCCCATGATAGTACAACTAGGACACCAAGAAAATCAATAATTAATTGATTAAATAAAATCAATAATTAATTGGATTAAATAAAATAATAATAACAATACAATCATAATTGATACAAATTATTGGAATATAATAAGCTCCTTCACCCTTTCTACCAATGAAAGGAAGTCTTTAATTATTTTTAAAATTAAATTATTTGCACACCTTAAAGGTATAAAATTAGTTAAAGGAAACGTAACCCTGGCTGTTGGAAAAAGTTGCCATTAAATTGTTGGCAATATGGTCAAAGCTGAAAATATGTTGAAAAATTGGATAACATATTTTAGTTTTTGAAAACAATTGGACAGGTGTATGAGCAATTTTGGGCGTGATCTTGGATCTGATGAATTTTTTTGGGGGGTGGTCAATATTGTCGCATGACAAAAGTTATTGCTTTTGGACAAACCTAGCGCACCAATGATGAACTTGTGGATGCAAAGTGTATTTTATTAACTATCTGATACCATTAACTGAAAAACTAGGAATCTGGAATGGACTGCTGGATTTCGGAGTGAGAATTTGGATCGCAGTCTGTTAGATTGAAATTTTGTGACCATTTATCACTCCAAAATTCAACAGTTCGTTCCAAATTCCATTCCTGATTCCAAGTTTTCAGTTAAGGGTACAGTCACACGATGATGTTAGATAATTAATAATATTAAGGGAGTTAGCCATGAAATTCTCACTCCAAAATCCAGCAGTCCATTCCAAAATTTATGCTATAGTAACTATTGCACCATCGTGTGTAACAAGGGTTTTACATCACTATGGGCAGGGACTTAACGCGATACTCAGGTAAGGGCAGCCAAATGACATGGATATACCCAGCTGCTCATTAGCATATAAATGCATTTGCTTTAACTTTACAGATAGTAACAAGAAGGGATCCGGCAATGAGACTTGAGAAATGTCAATTCCAATGGCAATTAATGTTCCACATCGATCTTCAACTATTAATTAAATCAAATATTGATTACTATTATCAATAATTTGTTCCAAGCATTCCATTCTGCTAACATCTTAGTGAGCGAGTGAGCTTGCAAGCGAGCGACGCGATTTCCCAAACCATCCGGATAACTTGTTCCTGCACTTGCACACATCAACAGGACCGCCGTGAAATATCATCAGATACAAGATGGCAACGTCTGTACCCAAAATGGCTCACACTTGTGTCAATTTTTTCAACAACTGAAGGGCTGTGTGCAAAAAGGGCATAAGTGATTCTTGATTACGTTCTAAATTCTCCCTTAGAAAACAAAGAAATTGAAGGAGAATTTAGAATGTGATCAAGAGTCACTTACGCCCTTTTTGCACACAGCCCTTCATATTATATTTTCCATTTTTTCCCAACATATTTTCAAATTAGTCCATGTTTAGGCAACTTGTTTCAACAGCCAGGGTTTCCTGAATGAGTGAGTGAGCAACAAAAATCAAAGACTCCCAAATCCAAAAATAATATTCATAAACTGACTTTTCAAAATTTCGAATTACCAGTACAAACAATTATTGGAGGCTGATTTGTTTGTGGCAAGCAGTTATTTGCAGGTGAATGAACCAATCAGAATTTGTGATGACAGACAGTCGAATTATAACAGCGAATGCAGTGCAGTGTACAACTATTGGATTCATCTGAGCCCAATATAAATATAATAACCTATTTGTGGCATCGAAACAAGGACATTATCTGATCTGACATTATCTGGTCAGCAAAGCTTAAGGGAAACTGTGAGCTTCGAGGATCAGATAACGTCCAAGGACAAATATTTAAGTTGAGACTCCAATATTGGGAGAGACCAAAAGTCAAGTCTAATATTAAAAGTTGAGACTTGAATGTTTGCCATATTTGGTGATGATGAATCCTTATTTAGAAGTGTTTTATTATACCGACAATAAATAAACACAACAGCATGAACAGCTTGTGTGACAGTTGTCCAACAGGTAGCTATCCAATAAGTAGCTGTCCTACATGATAAAATATTGGGTCCCCACATGACCCTAATACACATTAATTGATTGGTGGATTATTGCAAAGGTATAATAAATGGATTTCTTGCTGGCTGAGCTTGCGAAAGCTTGGGGCGTCTGGGGAGAGCTTAGCATGGTTGAGTTCCGTGACACATTTTCTGTTTTCTTACCGTTGAGCGGCAGCAAGCCCCACCCACCTAACCACCTGCTAGTTTATAGTTAACGAATACAGCAAATTACACAATTCAGTGTTATTGTTGGTTTATTAGGGTTGGCATCATTCTTACAAGGTTGGAGTTGGTTATAGTTCTATACAGTGTAATGCACATACTGGTGCTAGAGTTGGTAATAAAATGCTGTTGCTCTTGTTGTGTGTCAGACATCAGATTCGGCAGTGTATGAGAAAATAATGATGGTATACAGTTAGAACAAGCAGTAAGTATGTACACAGAGACGGTAATCATGTACTTTACGAACTACCGACACGTGTCGGGCGACTAATGCCCAACACGTGTCGGCCCACACTTGCCCAACACTTCACCGTTAGTTGGCCGACAATTGGTCGTTAGTTGGTTGTCAGTCGGCCATTATTTGGTCATTAGTTGGCCGACAGTCAATCCCTTTCAAGTTCGATGATAAGTTTTATCAAAGAGAGATGACTGTTGTTAAATGATAGAATTAATGAGTCGGTCGAGTTCGCTATATGTAGCCATTGCTGTTAATTAAGATTGTTAAGAAATGTATGTGCAACTCAATTTCCAATTCAACTTTATTAATAGTATGTGTACTGTTGTTGTTTATTTGTGTTAATATTCCCTTTTGTGTGCTTTTATTTGTTCTTTTAAAAACAGGCTAAATGACCAAATGAGTTACCAGTGTTTCTCTGTGTACATCATGGTTTAACTTTAACATGTACAACTTACAGCCAAAAAGGAATGCGGGATTCAAATGTGAGACCTGGTAACTAGTCACTCCATGTATTGTCAAAACAAAATGGCATCAGGCAAGGAACACCTGAACTAAGCAGCACAACAGGTTTTTAGTTGAAATAAAGATGGAAACCCAGACTAAAAGGGTGGAAAACAATTATCTTAAAAAAGCTGCTAACAGTTTAAATCCAGTTTACATCTACTGAGTTTGGGGCAAACTACAACTTTGAGTTCAAGCGGGACGACCAGTTTGGGTTACAAAGTAATCTGTTTTATTGTAAGTGACTTGACTTTTATACTTTTGAACTCTTATATTATGTGAAAAGAAATCTGAATTCAGCCCAACAGTTGACCAACACTTTACCAACACTTGGTCAATAGTCAACCAACAGTTGGTTGTTTAATGGCTGTGTGTTGGCCTACACATGGAACATCAAGGACAAGGAAACTGTCGACCAATGCATGGCCGTTTAATGCCAGCCAACTATCGGTCAAAAGTCAACCAACTAACGGTCGTTAAACGGCCGACAGTCGACCAACACATGTTGGTTGGTCATAAAGTACATGATTACCCACAGAGACACAAGCAATCTCTAAGTTTTTTGACTCACCCCTTTGTCTAAGCTGGCTTCTACATGCAGTGGATAGGAGCTCATCATAAAGTCTTTTTCAGCTTCAGAAAATGGCTAAACACAAATCGCAAAAACTAACATGTCAACTGTATGTTAATCTGAACACTTTCATGCACTATTAAGACCAAATAAAAAATTATAAAAATCATTGACAATAATAATAACAACAGGTAGCAATTGAGTCAATGACTTATTGACCACCTACAAGCCCCTTATTGACCACTAGCTTACAGATGCAATTTTACCAACCACTTACCAACCACTTTTACATGTACTTACATGATTAACCCTTTCAGGCCAGATTTTTGTAACTGATTTTTAGCTATTTCCAGACCAAAAAGAACCCTTCCCCCCTAAGTAAACTGTAGTCATTGTTACCATAGAATTTTCAACTGACCTATAATACTGGGGGCTCAAAGTTTTTAGATGGCCATTTTGAAAGCAGTTGTGGATTACTTAACGGAGCTGGCAGGAAGTTTGTTTGGTGGAATACAGAGAATTTAAGGCTTGTTGAAGCCTTTTTCACTATTTATAGAGAGCTGGAGGACATCATTAAGTCTGATGAGAGCTTGAATCAGCACTTTCTCGAAGAACGGAGTCTGTGCAATGTTATTGTGATGGAGAACGAGCTTCATTTCACACTTGTAGAATGGGCTAGGACTTCTTCTGCCACTTTAGCATGGGCTTTATAAAATAATGGGGGTCTGGAGCCACCTACATGTATCATAGCTTTTTTGGAATATTGGACAACATTTACTTGCCATTGATTCCAATATGAATTGCTATTACTAAGGTCGAAATGGCTTTAGACTTCTTCTATATTTTGAAGAATGAAGATGGGGGAAGTGCCATGTCGCTGTTTGGTAGGATTTCCCGGCATGCTTTGCGGTGGTTTGTGGAATTATTAGAGATTTTATTCCAGAGGCGTGTGTCACTTTTCTTTATCACCTAAGAGTACATTTGAGAACCCTTTGACTAACTAAAGGTACTTAGAATACTAGGCAGAACCCCACACTTCAATAACATACTGTAAAAGAGAAAGAATAAGGATTGAACAATGAAACGCCATACTAACCTGTGGTTGGGGCCTTTCTGGTGCATAGGTTAGCTTCCTTATTGCAAGTCGCACAGTGTCCCTAAGACAAAAAAATCATTCTGCATGACTAACAATAAAATTATGTTCAAATTTGTATGCAAAAACTAAAACACAATACTGGATAATTGACACTATTATATCAAACACCACCTTCAGTAAAAGTTTGTTTGAATGTAGTGTATGCAATCAAACATCCAATTCACAATGTTCACACTGCATTATAAATGCATGTATGGTTGACACACTTAATCTACAAGTATGGAAACAATCTTAACCATGTAAAGTCATAGAAAATCATGTACTTTAAGACCTCCATGACACCAACTAATGGCTGACATTTTCCTCACCGTTGTTGGTCTTCATTTGTTCATGTCGGCCAACTAATGGTCAACAGTTGACCAAGTGTTAGCAAACTGTTGATGAACTGTTGGATTTAAATTCTATTTGGAACATCACAGAAGTCAGTTCTTTTACTCAAATAACAGTGTCTAATATTTACCATGATAAATACTTTATAATAATATTATTATTATTTGGTAACCCAAATGGTTGTTTTGCCTCTCCTCCAAGTTGTTTCACTCCTGGTAATCCCACCTCAAAGTCAGCTCAGTTCTACTTGTCCATCTGTTGTTGACACAATCAGTAGATGTTTTCTTTACTGATAATTTATATTTGAAACAAAATCCTAGTTTTGGTATTTCTGCCATGACGCTGCCCAAGTAAGAAACATCCTAACGGCTACTTTAAGCCTTTTTTGTAAGACAAAAATTTCCCAAATGTTGACTAATGGTGAAGTGTTGGTGAAGTGTCCACTGTTAGTTGGCTGACAGTTAAGGTCTTGATAAAGGATTGACATGTCATTTCGGAAAAACGCTCTTGTAGCATCGGAATTAAAGCCACATAGACGTACTATGATTTTATACCATTTTAAAGGTCTTGAATTGAAGAAAGTAAAATTATATTAAATCGGGTTTTGAACAAAAGTGAAAAGCGTAGTTGTATATATTTCTACACAAAACGACTCCGTCTGCCAGTTCAGCCTTTGAAACATTTCCCCCCCTAATTAACCCTTTTGAATCCCAACTAAATTGTCTGAAATACTGTCTGTAAATTTTGATATGTTGCGTATAACAGTTTTTTTCCCTTTTCAAAGTTGAAAAAGTAGTTTTCCTCCTATTTTGATACAAACTAGGTCATAAAACCTGAACAAAAAAGAATTTCAAAACAGCTGTTTTCTACGCCTCGTGAAAAAAAATAGAAAAAATGGACAAAACGTGAAAAGGCTGGATTTCAACAAAGAGCCGAGAAACAGCCTGATAAAGGTTTTCGATTAATTTCACAGTTAACTAAGATGTCCCACCTCCAAGGGTAATCTCATTAACATTACCCAATCAAAGCGATTCATGTTGTGTTTAGTCTCGGCCAATTACAAAGTTCAGACAGAGAAAGCTATACAGTTTACCAATGCTCGATATTTCTACAGAAACTAGCAAGCTATAGTGTCCATTCCAGTTTAACTTCAAGAAGAAACACTCTTTTAGGAGTACAGAAAAATGGCACCACAGTAAGCAAACAATTAATATCAGGCAGGGAAAACCACTCAATCCACACCATGTATATGGTAGACTGTTTATGTCATTCTAATTTCATCATGCTGAAACAAAACCGGCAAACCTTAGCTTCCTGCATTGAATTCTCTTAAATTTTTTGGTTGATTGAAGATAACAAAACTTTATTGCCTCATTCTTGGTGGACTTTCGGTCTTCGATGATTCTAAATTTAGTCCTTAGAACTTTACAGCTGCTGCCTAATTTACTCACACTAAATTATGCTGTTTTTCTCTTTTCTTCTTCTTTGAATATTGCATCAAGAGCGATCTACTTTTACAATTTTGGGTATTGCATTATAAACCCAGAAATATGCACAGAAAATAACAGGCTAGGTAGCAAGTAAGAATACCATGCCCAGTGAATGACAGCAGCTGTCAATCATTTTTCACACCTTTTTTTTAGCTGGAAATCAGAAAGTCGCATTTTCAAGGCTTCAAAAATTATATTTTAGTTTGAATTCTTTTGTGATGCTAGGTTAGGGCTTTTAGATTTAGAATTTGTGAAAAAAACGTATTTTGAAAACTTTTCCATTTTGAACCTTTATCAAGGCCTTGACCAATGATCAGCCAACATGTGTCAATTGGCACACTTGCTCAAGTGCTTTGGCCATTTTCCAGCTCTATACAATAGGCGAATCCTTGCTGACGTCATTGTTTACATTTTTGCCTCATTAGCATAAATTAAACTTCAAGCTACAAACAAACAGACTATATCAGTTGAAAGAGAATTTTAAACTGAGTAACCACCGAAAATTTGAGATTGATATGTTAAATATTTACGGAGAAATTGACTTTTCAAAAATATATAATGGGCTGGGGGGCAAGAGTTGCTGACAGCCATACATTCATTGTAAATTTTGAGCTTTTTAAATGCTCATTCCTCAAAATATATTTATCATATCACTCTCAAATTTTCGGTGATTATCAAGTGTGACAATCTCTTTCGATTTATGGACTCTATTTGTTTGTATGTACGTCGCTTGAAGTTTGATGTATGCTAATGAGGAAAAAACGTAAACAAGGATTCGCCTATACTGGCCTACAAATAAGTTTAAGGTGGAAATTGTACAAACTATTGAGCTCTGCCGTTACCTTTTGTGGGGTTTTTCTTCTAGTGAGTCGGCAACATAAGTTTTGAGTTCATAGTCAACTCCACAGGGCTGATAGGAAAAAGGCATGGGGAAAAAAAGAATGTTGTTAACTTGTGCTGGTGGATTTCATTGACAAATAGATTTTCATTATCAACCCAAGAAAGTATAAGCAAGTCATTGTTGTCGAAACGTCGTTGGCAAGTTGTTGGCTGATATTATCACCAGGTTGTCGGTGGATTTGTTAAAGCTCTAGATACATGTACACATAATTATATGTAGGTAGTAGGATTAAGACAAATTACTGATAATCTACGCTTTGTGAAACTATCAAACTAAACACAAAAACTACAAAAAACTTTCCAAAAACAGATTCAAATTGAAAATATCACACAAAACAACAAGACTATAACAATTTCCAAAAGACTTCAAGACAACTCGTATAAATCGACTTTTCAACTGTGACAAAATGACTACTATAGTGCTAACCTGAGTATCAGTCCCTCTCTCCCTTCCTTTCACCACCCCTCCCCTCTAAGGAAGGAAGGGAAAGAGGGCCTGACACAATTCTTTTCCTGGCCGCTTGCTAAAAAGCCATATTCTGGCTTTTCCTTCATTGGTCAGAAAAACAAAAGAAACAGGATCATGACTTTTGATTGACATAAATGTCAATCACATGTCTGGATTTTAATTAAAATCGAAGAAATTAGACAAACGTCAAACACATGTCTGGGATTTTGTCTTAAGATGGCGCGGGAGGCGGAAAGCAGCCATGCAAAGAATTGTGTCAGGCTCTCTTTGCCTTCCTTTCTTAGGGGGGAGGGGTGATGGAAAGGAAGGGGGAGAGCGACTGATACTCAGGTTACCATTGATAGTGCACAAAGCATGACGGTTGGTCTATATGTAATAAAATAGTTAATAGGAAATGTAATAACAATCAACAGGAGATGTAATAAACACTACTTGGTCGAGGTAATTTAGCCTCAGATAATTTAGACTTACTCTGGTAATTTAGCCTCGGGTAATTTAGACTTACTTGGGTAATTTAGACTTACTTGGGTAATTTAGACTTACTCTGGTAATTTAGCCTCGGGTAATTTAGACTTACTCTGGTAATTTAGCCTCGGGTAATTTAGACTTACTCTGGTAATTTAGCCTCAGGTAATTTAGACTTACTCTGGTAATTTAGCCTCGGGTAATTTAGACTTACTTGGGTAATTTAGACTTACTTGGGTAATTTAGACTTACTCTGGTAATTTAGCCTCAGGTAATTTAGACTTACTCTGGTAATTTAGCCTCGGGTAATTTAGACTTACTGGGGTAATTTAGACTTACTGGGGTAATTTAGACTTACTGGGGTAATTTAGACTTACTGGGGTAATTTAGACTTACTGGGGTAATTTAGACTTACCCGGGTAATTTAGACTTACCTGGGTAATTTAGACTTACCCAGGTAATTTAGCCTCGGGAAATTTAGCTTCGGGTAATTTAGACTCAGGTAATTTAGACTCGGGTAATTTAGACTCGGGTAATTTAGACTCGGGTAATTTAGACTCGGGTAATTAAAGGGTCCCTCTCAACCAGTGTGCATTGTGCGCCGAAATCCTAGTGGTTGCCATTTTTGTAGGGCCTGTATCACCCGGATATGTAATAATCAACAGGAAATGTAATACTAACTGGATATGTAATAAAAATCAACAGGATCTGTAATAACAACAGGATATGTAATAAAAAATCAACAGGATTTGTAATAAAAAGTTAACAGGAAATGTAATAAAATAGTTAATAGGAAATGTAATAACAATCAACAGGAGATGTAATAAACACTACTTGGTCGAGGTAGCGTATCATCAATCACTCTATCACTGAATAAACAACACCTACCAATTACCAATGAATGACGTCATCAGTCATGTGAGTCATTTAGTGATCACAATCAGCTTCTCAACCTGCACGCCAAAGATCACGTGATCAGCGCTGCGAACGTCAGGTGGGTAATTCCGTGAGCATTAATATCTACCCTTGGAACAAAACAAGCAAATTATATGACGTCATAGAACACACGTCACATAGGCTTATCCTTAATTATAGCACATACTTTTTTTTACCGTTTTTTTTCTTCACGCAAAAAGATTCCTGGTTTCACCAAAATATTATGTAGGCCGACTTCAAACGTCCCTTGACATAAGCTGTAGATCGTGTCATAAGTTTCATCTTCCAGGGGGTAGATTTGCTTTTTCCCGCTGTCATGTTTTGCTGCTATAATTAGCATTGGAAGGAAGAGAAAACCGAAATGAAGAGAGTCTTAGCCATAGTGGTACGACTGCAAAACTGGAGACTTAAGACAGAGAATAACTCACGTGACGTTCGCAGCGCTGATCACGTGATCTGTGACGTTGTGCAGGTTGAGAAGCTTATTGTGATCACTGACTAAATGATTCACATGTCTGATGATGTCATTCAGGTAATTGGTAGGTGTTGTTTGTTCACTGCTAGAGTGATTGATGATACGCTACCTCGAACAAGTAGTGTTATTACATTTCCTGTTGATTGTTATTACATTTCCTGTTAACTATTTTATTACATTTCCGGTTAAAAATGAATTAATTCATTTCCTGTTAACTTTTTATTACAAATCCTGTTGATTTTTATTACATATCCTGTTGTTATTACATATCCTGTTGATTTTTATTACATATCCGGTTAGTATTACATTTCCTGTTGATTATTACATATCCGGGTGATACAGGGCCCTGAAATTCAGATCTCACTAAAATCTCCTAAAAAAAACACACAGGGAATGAGACTCATTAGGCTTTATTTATTGTTGCTTAATATATGGCAGCGACGTTTGAAGATCAAATGAATGGCACAGTGCTTTGGAGGGCAGATATTTGAAAGTTTGCAGATAATAACAATAACAGATACGTGCAATGCACACTGGTTGGGATAGACCCTTTAATAACAAGTAAGAAGCAATAATCTCCAAGGATTGAGTACAGCTGTTCATAGAGTGTTACAAGCGCTCTTTTTCTATCTGGCTTGTTGTTTTACTACATCGCCCCACCATACCATGTTGCACTGGCTGACCCACATTAGCTACACAAACCCTCCTTAGCATACTTTTCCAACTTAAGGTTTGACCTACATCGCTTATTTTGCCTTTCTTATCTCTCTTCCTAACTTTCTATCTACTTACCTAAATGATCTTTACTTCCTATCTGCATGTCATTTTCTTTTCCACCGTCTCCTGTGGTTAATATTATCCCCTCACCTTGCCAGTATCCCCAGGAGCAGGTTGTAAAGTAACAGATGATGGAGAACCAGGCGGCAGCTGAGAACATACACATGCAAAACAATATTAAGTAATGGTCCAGATAAAAACTGTAGTGCCCTACGGCAAGGAATGTTAAAAGGTGTTAATTTTCTATTATTCTTTCTCGTAATTTCATTGGTTGATACTTATAAATTCAATAGAAACCCATCGAAATAATGCATTTTCATTCGATATTTTTTTGTGGTTTGAATTTATTTTTGATCAAACTAACTATGGTTTAATTTCGAAGAATATCGTGTGTGGGGAAAGTTCTCAAATTTGCGATTTAAAAATCCTTTGTTTTCTCTATATCCGATTGGCTGGATGGTGGCTTCTCTGCGTTTTCACAGAAAAACGAGAAAATAGCATAATTTTTTTTTTATTTACGAGATGTAGTTTGGACTGTAGATACCTACTAAAGCACTTAAGGCATATTCAAGCAAAGTCGTATGTGGGGGAGGCTCATTGCGGCGGAACAATGGATTCCACTACAGTTCTTATCTGGACCATTACTTAATAATAAACAACAAGTATAATCAGCTGAATGGAGATCCAGGCATGCAAAGCGATTAATGGACAAAATAACCAGCCCATTGTATGGCTGCTAAGTTGACAAACTAGTGGTTTAACTAATAAAGTACTCAATAAATACAAGCTTCTTAATGCAATATCTCAGCATTCAACTTGATCTAATAACAATGGCAGCAAAATGACTGTGCGGTTATGATGAAAAAGAGCCAGGAGCAAGGGCCAGCCATTGAAAAGCTCTATACACTCTGGCTGGTCAAGAAAACATATCTGTTCAACTGGATAATCTAGCCACCACAAAGGGTCTACTAATCTGGGACTTGAACTTTTTAATCAAAATAATGGAATTTCAGTTGGTTTTTGAGGGAGGAGGAAATTCAAATGAACCGCAGGGCTAGGGCAAGCTACACTGTACTAATACACTCAACTCACGTGTTGTATTGTGTTTGTGAATCAACCCCAGGTGCCAGAGGGTTGAGGCAAAACACTTACATGTACATGTACAATAATTATTGCACCACCCCTGTTCCAGTCACATTTAATATAATAAAAAATTATTGTCACTGGTTTGAAACTGAAAGGGAAAGCTTCTTGCCATTATACACTACTGACAGAAAGTAATGAAAGTGAATTTCGCCGAAATTTGCTCTTTGTTATATTCGAAATTTCGTACAAATGTTCGGAGATATTTCGATATGCAAGAAACGAATTTACGCACAGCATTTCGAAGTTTCGAAGTAAAATTCCAATAGTTCGAAATTCGTATTGAAATTTCGAATAACTCTGCTCGAAATTTCTTAGTGGAACTGTACAATTCGCTGCGATATGGTAAACGTGTAAACAAAGCAAAATCTAACGCAAATACAAGAGTGCCGTGGACTCAAACAATTTTTCGTACCAGGTGGAAACTGTTCAGATACGCAAATGAAGTAAAAACTTTCAAACCGTTTCATTCTGTAAGCATCTCGATTTCTAAAAGAAAATTTAATCTGTAGAGAATATTTGGTGCGATCTCAAAGCAAAACAAACACTGCGGAGTCATTGATTATTCAAATCAGTTCGCGGAAATTGTCACACTTCTGTGTCGCGGAATTCAAGACTCGGACCTCATTACCTTTGAAAACGGATCCACATTAAAAAAAAGAACTCCAGAATGTTATGTTTAGTAGACGTTATCATTTGCAAGCAAAGTTGAGAAGCTTTGTGGTGATTTAAACTACAATGCACTAAAATCACACTTCCCGCGAATTTCGCGGCACTCTTGACGTCTTGTTGTGTGAAAAACCAGACAGTTTACTCATTGTCTCCACGGCTCAAAGCACATGTCAACAGAGAATCCTTGTACATGTATCTCCAAAAAGCTGGCTTCTTCAATTGAAAACATACACAATTACTTCAACAAAAATTCTGAAGATTGTCAGATCTGAGTTGAAACTACAGAAGCTAAAGTTTATCAGATGAGCTAAAAAACACCAAACCAGCGCTGGGACGGACTGTTTCGTAACGCAATCCTGTATTTTGGTGACAGAATGCACAAATGTCAAGATCACCGTTAGAACGTTTTTAGTTTTTTAATAGTCCTTCGTGAAAGCTCCAGAGGCTTTGATTGAGTAACAGATTGAGTGCATCGTTCGAACGGATTGCTTGAAAAGTTCGAACAGTTTGAAAAGTTTGCTGGAGTTCGCTGGAATTCGATTGCTCGTTTAACTGAGATGTAATAGTTCAAAGCCGACAATGAGGACTGGACGGGATTTCAAGTCCGCGCAATTATTTCCAGTCCGAGGCACAGCCGAGGACTGGAACTAATTGCAAGGACTTGAAATCCCGTCCAGTCCGAATTGGAGGCTTTGAACTGACATCTCATAGTCACGAATAATTAATGAGAGTTTTAAAAAAGCTAATTAACCAACGTTTGTTGTTTGCACTTTGGGTTTAATTTAAATCGTCCAATGTTTAAATGACATCAATTCGCCTATTAGAATGAACACACCAACATAGTAATACAAAATAGCACTGATTAAACAATAGAAAAACAAAGGGATTTGTATAACTTAGATTCAGTATAATTTCACACTTTAGTGCGTTCCCTCTATTTGAAAAAAACAAAAACGAATTGTTCTTAATTAAAGCACTTGTATTGGAGTTTGTTCACCACCGCCTCCTGGGAATGAAAAACTGGATAAAAACAAATCCAAGGTTATAGATTCGATTTGATTAGTCATGGCTTCGAGCGACGAAGAGAGCTTTCGACCTTTGAAACGTTTTAGAAAATCGAAAAGCAGAGAAGAAGAGAAGGAGCTTGCTAACGCCGTACCTCTGTCTACACGGTATAAGAACAAATGGGCTGTAAACGTGTTCGTTGAATGGTGGGAAGGTAGAGAAAACAAAGTCGCTGCGTTGGAGAGTACGAGTTTAAAATTATCTTTGGAAGATATAGAAAACCTGGACGAAGATTGGGAAAAAATGATTTCATGCATTGTAAAATGTCTACCAAAAAATTGTTGTTGTAGTTTGACTTGTATTTTTTTTTTCTAGGCTTAAGTAGAAGGACTGAACTAATGTTTTCAAGTTGTAGTACTGAATTAATTTTGTTCCAGTCCTAGGACTAGAACAAAATTAATTCAGTCCTAGGACTAGAACAAAATTAATTCAGTCCTACAACTTGAAAAGAATTAATTCAGTCCTTTGACTGGACCAGGTTACCATTATCATCATGTGACCGATTTATAGACCTTTGATTGGTTGGTTTCCTCATTAATTATTCATGTCTATGAGATGCATTATTCACTTACATGTAACTCACGGAAAGTTTGGTTATCAGATGTACATTTAAGGCTGCCTTTATCGTTAATGAGCAATGAGGATTGCAAAGTTTCACATCTTGCTGTAGAATCTATTCGAAAATTCAATCCATCGTAATTTTGATTCAACATTTCGAATCGAAATTTTGCTCGAAATTTTGCCATAATGTTCGAAAGAGTGGAACGAAATTTCGAAGTTAAAGACAAAAGGCAAATCGAAATTTCAACTGTTAAACTTCGGAGTATTTCTTCGAAATTCGCTTTCATAACTTTCTGTCAGTAGTGTACTTATCAGGGGCTCAAATACAAACAACACTTATCTGAGATAGAGGAGGTGAAACACGATTCATACACACTTCACAACTTTTTCTTCAAGGACTTGTCAGGGACAATCCACACTTTTCAAGGACTTGTTTTCCGCAGGATCATACTTAATGACCCTAAAATTCTACACAATGATGTTTTGGAGGCAGAAATGAGGCTCTTTTACCCTGTCTTCTCAAACATCCAATGTTTCAACAAAATTCAAGGAGTTTGGTAAAAATTCAAGGTCTTTTCAAGGAGAAAACCTAATCTGTCAAAATGCAAGGATGTTTCAAGGACCTGGCAGTATTTCAAGGACTTTTCAAGGGCCATGTGAACCATGTGAAATACCAAACATCTGCTATCAGTCTTTCTTTCCTACTGTACCTCAAATTTAAAAGGATATGCATTTGATCCAAGCTTCTTCAGCAGTCGTTCTTGTAATCTTGTCATTGGCTTCTGGTTTTCTGGTTTAGGAGGATACACTTGCACCGTTGCCTGCATTGAAAAAACACAAACAATAATAATGGCTAGGGAAAGGTTATATTCTTTATTGTTACTTTTTGGGGAAGGAGGAGGTCTGTTCCAGGACTGTTTGGGAAATAAAAACCCTACCTCTGGAATTTCCAAGGTTTTTTCATGTAAAGTCCCTACCCCTCGGAAATTCCAACCCTTTCTATACCCTTAGCTACCATCAATGCAACTATAAATTTCAACTTAAAAAAAAAAGCTAACTAACTGCAGGCTAACAACCATGCTTCTGCACCATGCACGTTATGCTTAATCCTTGAATGAATGAATGAATGAATGAATGAATGAATGAATGAATGAATGAATGAATGAATGAATGAATGAATGAATGAATGAATGAATGAGTGAATGAGTGAGTGAGTGAATGAGTGAGTGAGTGAGTGAATGAGTGAGTGAGTGAGTGAATGAGTTAGTGAATGAATGAATAAATAAATAAACCATTTAACAGCCAACTAATGACTGACTACACGTATGACCAACTAATGACCGACTACACGTATGGCCAACTAATGACCGACTACACGTATGGCCAACTAATGACCATGTATGGCCAACTAATAGTGTTGGTTGGCCACAACAATCATTTCTCATCAAGTTGCAGCTGATGTTCCAATGGCATCAGAGCTTAAAGGGGCTATGTCATGGTACTGCACATGTATCGAGTAATCACTCGGTTGGTGGCTGTTAATTGGATACAAACAGTTTAACTTCCCTCCCCCAATGCTTAATTGAAAGGATTTTCAATATTTTCCCTGGAGACTGTTTTTAATTATACACTATTTGTTAGTCATTTTTGCATATTTGCTTTGATTTTAAGCATCCCACATGGGCGAGGTTCGTTAGTTCATATCAAAATCGGTGAAAATAACTGTTTCCAGCCCGGAACGCGAATGTATAGTCTATTACCATGACACAGCCCCTTTAATTGTGCTCAAAATGTTAGGTGCAACTCATATCCAACAGCAGTTAGCATATTAGTATTCAACTTTCAACAGAGACCAACACTAGTTTTTTTACATTCCATGGAGACCAGTACTCACCAGGAAGAGATCTTTCCTGAAGGTGAGGCCCAGTACATCCAGGTCTTCCCTGCCATACCTAAATACAGTAATGAAGTAAGCAGTAAGTAATCTTCATTATTCTATACACTGTAATACTAGGAGTCAAGGTCTGGTAACACTGTACACTATTCCCGGTAACTTGTCTTAATATGCAGTGAAACATTGTAAACACAACATACATGGGAAACATTGTGCAATGTGAAACAAGTTGCTGTGACTGATGCAAAAGGTACAACTAAGTTCCAATTTTACAACCATTGCAGCAACTTGTCTTCGATGTTTCTACTGCTTGCAAAGCATGTTCCACAGTGCAGTATCCTCTGCAACCTGTCATACAATGCCAAATATTGATCTAAGTAGCCAAGGTCAAATGAGGATTCATTGCATTCGATCACCACCTTGCTCAGACGATCATGGTCGATCACCATCCTCCTTGGACAATCATTGTCGATCACTGTCCTCCTCGGACATTCATGGTCAATCACCGTCTTCCTTGGACGATTACGGTTGATTACTGTCTTCCTAAGATGATTGTAGTCAATCACCATCATCCTCAGTCATTGGTGGGCAAATGAAGAATGTACAATCAGTCCCTTGACCATGGCCGATTGATCAGCCATCTATGGTCGTCTACGGCCAATCTATCAGCCAATCATGGTCGATCACAGTCAATCAATCGCTTGACTATGGTCAATCAATCTGTGGTCGGCTGCTGGAATGGCCTACCTTCCAAATTTTTGTTAACAACTTCTGGCCTGTTATACTGTCATTTTTCACATCATACATGTACTTGCAGAATTACATTCATTTGTCAATGTTAAATATCCTGTACACATGTTTACCTGAAGGCTGCCAGGACATGGGTATACACTGCAAGAAACCAATATACACTGTTAATCGTTATTGTTATATTAAACGGCAAACTATTGCATTGCCCTCACCTCAAACTGTGTAATAATGTTAGGGGCTGTAATAATGTACATGAATGCATGCTCTAAAACAACAACTGTTACAGTCCATCTGTCTTTCATAAGATGCATCAGTGGCGTAGAGAGGGGGGCGAGGAGGGGCAGTTGCCCCCTTAGCCCAGTCCCAGAAGAGAGATTGAGTATAATAACAATAAACTTAATAATAATAATATTGCAAAATAATAATTTGTTGATAAACAAACTGAAAAGGTAAGGTCCGCTCTTCCCTGAGTTGTTCCCATATTTACACTTTTCCAGTCATAGTAAGTTCCTCTAAAAGCAAATCTCTGTTTTCGTTCTTTCAGAAAGCTAATGTACCAGTTAATAACAAAAGGGTTACCCTTTGGAACCCAGACATGTTTGAGCTCAATTGGTGAAATCCAGAGTGCTAACTCAACCCTCCCCCTCAGTTCAAGTTTTATAAGCCAAGGGCTCAAACTTTCCCCATGATGCCATTTGGGAGAATATTACAGACTCGTCGACCGGTAAGTATGGCTGCTTCTGTAGGTGTTCCAATGAAATGTGCTCTAATTTTGGACAAAAAAGACAGCCACTGTAAGAGAGCTAGAGGACATCATTAAGTCTGAGGATGGCTGAAAAGTACTTGGTTTGCTGTTAGTAGGCTTTGTGAGAGGATTTCACAGCGTTTTTCCATTGTGTTTCTGCTTTGAGAAACATGAAAAAATTCTTCAATGAAATCCAAGTGGATAGTGTGACCATTCTTTTAGGGAAGCAGTCATCAATCAGTTTATAAATAGTGTTCTCCAGATTATTCACGGCAGTGTTAATTTCAGTTGCTCTGAGCACATCATCCCAATCACACAAGTTTAACTTTCTTTCAAACTCTATCCTGCGGTGCTCTCTATAATCACGAAAGGACACTTCAGTTCTGATAAGCTTTAGCTTACACCCTGCGGGAATGACTACAGTAATATGATCAGTCTTAACCAAAGGTTTAAGGGAATACGGTTTACAGAACAGTTCAGGCCTGTAAGCAAGGCAAAAATCTAGGGTAGCAACATTTAACAAATTTGCTGTAAGATGATAAACTATACAGAGCAAACGATAAGTCATTTACCTTTCTTGCCATCTTTGACATATTCAGGGTCTACAAGGACAACTCCATCTATAAAAGACAGGCACAGCATCCATTAGACACAACTAAAGGTACAGACACATGCTGCAACATTGTACGCAATATTGCCAGCAACTGTTGTTCACATGGTGCAACTTTTTACGAGCAATGTTGCCAAAGTAGAACTCAATCCTACTTCTGGAACATTGCCAGCAATGTTGTGTGCAATATTGCAGCGTGTGTCCATACCTTAACAACATTATTTGCCATTTCGGTGTTGAGGAAGAGACTGGGACAGAGTGTCAAAAATTAATCTGATTAAGAAATGAACAACATCTCAAGAAAGATCACACTAAAGTCAGTAGGTTTACCGAGTTTGAGAACGATTGGTTTGATAATAAAAATGTGGCCAGCTTTCAAAAATCAAAAACAAATATGAGAGAATGTAGACATAGACATATCTTAATTTGGATCCTAATGCAACCAGATTCCCCCCCCCCCCCCCTCCTTTTTTTGCAATACTATTAACCCTTTATAGCCCAAGGGTTTTTAACTGATTTTTAGCTATTTCTACACTAAAATGAACTCTCCCCCAAAAGATGTAACGGTAGTCTCTGTTACAATGGAATTTTCAACTGACCTATAATACTGGGGGCTCAAAGTTTTTAGTCGGCCATTTTAGATGCGTTGTCGTCGGATTTCTACGGAGCTGGCAGGAAGTTTGTTAGGGGGAATACACAATTTAAGGCTTTTTAAAGCCTTTTTCACCATTTATAGACCTTAGCTAGGTCAATTGACAGATAGTAAAAAAATCAAACCAAATCCCTGGACTAGTATGTAATTATGTAGTTATTATGTTATTGTTATGTACATTTGATCATTATATTAAATTTGTGCAATATAAATTAATAAAGTATTATTATTAGTTGAAGATACAGTTAGGGATGCTGACCTACCTATTGGGTCTATGTGCTCAATGTGATCAATGAAATCTCGCTTGCCCAAATATGTTGTGATCTGTAAAGTAAATCCAGATGGTGAATCACAATTCTGTTCATTTAGTTTCAATGTCAACATTAGGTTTCAATTGAGTGTCAAAGTTTTCGGTGATTGCTTTGGTTTTGCATTAACTTAGCTTTTCTATTGGCTGTGAAAATGTTTTGTAATCAGTCAGCGAATCAAATTACAGAGTATAACCAATCGTGGTTTTGGTCCGTCACGCAATCAATCCACAATTGCGTTTACTTTTCCTCCTGATTGGTTGCTTTCTCGTGCCAGTGAAACCAATCGGTATTCACTTTAGTGTGTGATTGATTTGTTGTAATTGCTTTGGTGTTGGTTTTACCACAGTCAATTGAAACCTGCTCTAATGCATAATGATCACAGATGACAACCATCATAAGTGTGTTTAATGCATTGGTAAGACTGAGGAAAAACTGAGGAACAAGACAGTGATGAGTGTATCATCCCTACTGTGGAAAGGAACAGCTGAAATATAAAGGAGGAACTAATTTTCTTTCTGACCTAACAGGAATGGAGTACTGGTAAATTGAAGGGCTCCATGCAAGAACAGCTAAGTGACTACTGATTACACCCTAAATTCTCCTTGATATTCTCTGTTTTCTAAGGGAGAATTTAGAATTTGATCAAACGTTACTTTACTCTGTTCTTGCACGGACCCCTTCAATTGTTGGTAAAACATGGTAAGAAGCAAGCTTAACCATTTGCCTCATGCCTATGGCTAGTCTGTAGTCAATAAAAACTGAACTAGTTTGTTGTAAACATAACTGTTCATACGACTCTGTTGACTACTGCAGCTCTGTAACTGCATGTAATGTATTACATGATTAAAACAGTTCTCAACCCTCTGAAGTGTTATTTGCCATGCAAAGTCACCAGAGACTGCAGTATCAATACACAGGGGGGCTACGAACATACGGGCATTGATAAAGGAAGCTGTTGTATGTCAAGACACAACAAAATTTAAGTATTAAATTATGATACATATAACCACACTGATTGGGTACATACATTGATACACTTTTACACTGTGTCTAGGCAATCTACAACAATATACAAGTAGGATATTACATGGCTGAATGGAGATACAGTTTTAAGTGGTGAATGTGGTAATACACAAGTGCATGTACTAAGTGCAGTGAATGGGTGTATTACAAAAAATTCACCAGAAGATATTACAATGGGCCACTTAGAGAACAAGAACTAAGGGTTAAAATAAACTGACATTACTATTATTACTAGAAGTAATCATAGATTATTAAAGTGCATTCGACATAATGTTTATGGCTACCTGTGGTAAAACAAACATAACCCTTTGGAGACTGAAAGATTGATTCAGTATTCTGGACTGACTCTGTTGTGGGTGTAAAGTTTTGAATGTTATACAACTTGTATAACAAGGGATGCAGCTCATCAAATTGCTGAGATAAAGCCGGAAAAACATTTTGGGCTGTAACACTGACTGACAGTGTAATTGCTTGTTGTAGCTCGAGAATGGGGTTTTGCAAATGGCCCAGAAGTAGTACACACTTTTCTCAGGCTTTGATAAATCGTACCTACGTACTTTTTAGACAACATTGCATTTGATTGAAGAAATATTATATTACTTACCAAGTGAACCACAGCGCAATAAACGAAACGACTCCAAATGACAGCATGCATATTTTCATGCACCAGAACAAGGTTAATTTGTTAAAAATGGCGAAAAAAACTGTCAGGGTATTCGAGTGAATTTTAAAGCTTTTAAAATTTTGGGTGTTGATACTCAGAAGTCTAGTGAAGTGCCGTGTTTGTAAACAGTAAAAGAATGAACTGATGTACATGTAATGGCACGTGTTTATGTTTCATTAGAGTTGCTAACTGATGTAATGGCTAAACGAGTATCCACCTATCTAAGGCTTCTCCTAATAATTAGAATAACTTCTTGAAATCCTTTCTAGAGAGTTCAGTGGGGAATAACAAGAGCTATTATAGACATTTTCTGGAGATTATAATTCGCAACACCACTTTAATTCTTTCAGCACTTTTAAAATCAATCTACCATGACCAGCTTCAAATTGTCGATTTCATTGCACACAAGCACGGCCTAAAATCTATGTTCAAAGGCTACCAAAGGGCCTAAGCATTTATAATAAGAAAAGCAAATGGTGGGAAAATCATCTTATTGTCTTGCTTGAACTGTTTTCCTTTTTGTTTGCGTTTACCAGGCGGGGAAACACAGACTACTAATGAGAGCAAAAACTCAAATTGCATTCAAATGAGTCATTGTTGAAACTGTCTCGACCAGTCACTTTATCAAACTTCCGAAATCTTAGAAAGTTAAACTGGAGCTCTTGGAAATTGTCGAATTGTAGCTGAAATTGTTCAGTTTTATGTGAAGTGTTGGCTCGAACTTGACTCATACTCCACTCGACTTCCGCCTAAATAATCTCTGCCAGACTTTCCCGACACTGATCAACACATAAAATTCTAAACGCTTTAAAATTCACTCGAATACATAACCCTGACAGTTCTTATCAATACTTCTTTTGTATCAGCACAGAGGTTTGGTTCTGATACATTCAATATGAAACGAAATATCAAAGTAACTCGACATTTCCTTGTAATATAAATGTCTCACCATCCTGTTTGACCTTGAGCCCTTGATCTTCACGTAAAAGCGAAACATACCCCTTACGCCTTACCACTTACCCCCATAAAATACCTGCTGCCCCTGTGGTTATTCTTCAAAGTTCGAAATTGTAAACAACTTACTGGTAATTACGTCTTGTGACGTCACAGACAATAATCGAAGAGGTGAGCATGAAAACGGCCTATGTGATTTGGGTTAGACCCGAGACCTGTTGGCTCCACTTCGGACTTAACATGGGCCGAAAGGAATTCTGGATACACAGCAAAAATTTTGACAGGGAAACTCTTTACGGTTTTGTCTTAACAATCTTTTATAAGTCCCAAGGCGAAGCACAAACCAGGCCTGACACGACTATCTTTGGAAAGCTCAGACCACGAAACTTACCGAAATGGCCTTCTTAGCTCCAAAATATTCACAGTTTGCTTCACCTGAAGACGCAACTCTATGTAAATCTCCAGCGATAACAAACCGCCTTTTAGTCAAACAGTTCTTCATTCAACCAGGAGTTAAGCCGGCGACTTAATGATGTCCAACTAAACTTTACACAGAGTCACTCTTTCCAAATATTAATTAGTCCGCCATTCCAACAAGAACCTCTGATCCACCAGTTTCAATCATCTCTCCAGCTTGGCGGCTAGCGAACATCTGTTCGAACGGTTAGCAATTTCCCAGGGGCACGACAATTTTGTTTTTCTAAAATAAAGTTATGTCTATGTCTAAACCTATCTCCCCCCCCCCCCCCCCCACCCCTCCCCACCTATTAGAATAGCAAAACAAAAGCAACTCTTTTCGCTGTAGAAATGACTCGATGGCTTGCTTAGTTTGTTTATTCTTTCATTTATTTGAGATTTCAAGTGATATCCTAACATTCTAGATTATAAATTACGGATTTTCTTCTTTCAAAAAGTGAAGTTGGCTATCAAGAGTTTTCAATTGAAGAGGTGAACATGAAAACAGCCTATGTGACTTATTAGTGATTTTTTTCAAAATCATCAAATTTGCCTGAAAACTTCTATACAACCAGTTTAACAGCTGTTTATTACTGTTTTGGCATTTATGTTAGTTCGTGTTCAGTTGAGTGCTTCTACTAATGTGATTATCACAGCTGTGAACAATCTTTCGTTTTTCTGTGGAATAGTTTTTAAACATGAAATCTGCCTACTTCAAAGTAACAAAGTCCAGCCATACCCTAAAACTCTACAGCACAGACGCATTACGGAACAAGATCGGGTTAAGTCTTCGATGAAGAGAAAGTGAAAATCCCGATAAACAGGAGAATAACAGTGTAACTGCTCAACCGAATACGAACCAGTACTCGATATGCATAATTTTAGAGTCCCATGGGGAGATGAAAGTATCGTTGTCAAGCAAACATTGACCGTTTCTATGTGAAGAATTTTAGGTTTTTACCGGTGTAATCACGATATAAATGCCAAAACAGAAATAAACAGTTGTTAAACTGGCTGTATAGAAGTTTTCAGGCGAATTTGACGATTTGAAAAAAATCACTAAAAAGTCACATAAGCCATTTTCATGCTCAACCCTTCAATTGTAATTAAGTTTTTTTAAATTTCTAACTTTGAAGAATTCCCACAGGGGTCGAATGGGCACAAAGTCTTTATGTAAATCCAGTTTTGTTTCATTATTATTTTTCAGGCTAAACAGATGAGATGGTCCTGCAAGAGATCAATTCACTGAAAAGAGTTATCACATAATCTTTCTTGGTTTTCGCTGGAGTTTAACTTGAATGAAAATCATTGCATTACAAATTAAGATGGCCAATCTATGCACATTTTAAGGTTGATTTCCTTCGGATCACCAACATAGTTAAATTTGCATAAAACAATTGAATTTCTGACAAAGCCAAAAGAAAGACCGGCTGGCCTGTCGACATGATATTTGGGTAGTCAAAGGCACAGTATAATAAAATACTTTCCATCCCATAATATTGCTTGTTTGTCCCTTTGCAAAGGCTACAGAGGGGCAAATTGTCTCCTGCGGCCACAATTAGGCTGGCTCAAACCCTGGTGTGCAATGAAAAACCTTGCCATTGTGAAAAATATCAAAGCCAGAAGTCAGTGTAATAAAATGTGAAATTAGTTGAAATAAACTTGCTTAAAACACTTCAATATGACATACTCTAATATTGCATTGTGTATTTTTAATAGACTGTTGAAGGATAACTTCTTTTACCCTGTTTTTTCTTCTGGCTTGCAAAATAATATGATCACATTGGAGTGAAGTAGGAATATGTGGAAAGACGAAAGAGCAGAAATTAAGACGAATCATGCGGATCAGTGAGATGTTAAGAGAGCAGATTTAAGGAAAACAAGAGCCCATCTGGGCTTTCACTCGGGCCACATGAGATTGAAGATGAAATACACTTTCATTTGAAATCCTCTTAGTAATAACCAAAGGGAAGAATTATTAGCAGTCTTTAGGAGTGGCCGGTAGCGCGGTGACTTTCATTCTCTTTTGTTTTCTCGTATGTAAATTAAAGTAGTTGATCTTTTATTGAAAACACTACTTATTCATGTGTGTATGTATGTTCAGACTACTATCGTGCAGCTAGCTAGAGTCTTGAGATATCTGTCAGCAACTCGCAGCTAGTTAATAAATTAGTACTGTTCAGACCTAGTAACTTAGTACATGTAGGTTTTACTTTTTGTTTTTCCCTCTTCTGGTTTGTTTCTATCTCTAAAGAGGGCATGAATGGGGTTAACTGACTACTGACAAACAGCCTTAAAAATAACTGACAACTGACAAATGACGATTTTTTTACTGACAACTGACAACCGAAAAATAACTGACAACTGACAAATTTGGTTTTTGTGGGTCAAACATTGTAAATTTTCTCTAGTAATGATTAACTAGGGCTAACTGACAACTGACAAATGGCCAACATTTTAACTGACAACTGACATGTAGACCCCCCCATTCAGACCCTCTCTAAAAGATAGAAATTTGGTCTATAACTGCCCTTGGCGCAAGTGTTTCGTAATCGCAAATAATTGACCGCCAAAGTGCTCAATTGAAATTTCAACCAAAATATTAAAACTGTGCGAAAAACTGCTACTGACTGGTGTTTGGCGATCCTCGTTATCCATGATGGCTCAATTGACGTACAATACACCCGGTAGTTGTCATCGATGGGCTTTTAGCGCGCTAGATTCTATTCAAGCTACCTCGCTAGGTAGCCTGGAACTTCAAAGTATTCCACCGACCACTAGCTAGCTAATCACCAGAGCAGAAAAACTGTTCAGACTAAAGAAGCTCGCTACCTCCTGTGGTTAGCTAGCTAGATTTACTAGCCTGAACACGGCCACACGTTTACAATTTAGTCTGCAGGTCCGATAAAACTGCAGGTTCCAGTCGTAAACAGTCCGAGTTTGACCAAAGTGAAACGATCGAGCTGCTCGCGTCCGTAGATATATATTTCTTCGTTTGCACTTTTGACATGATATAATTCTTCAAATGGCACCATTGTTTTATTTCTTATGTTTAATAATACAGTTCTCAGCTGTAAATAAAATAGAACATTCTATGGAAGATTTCTTGTCCTAAAGTTTGGAAACGTAACACATGCATTTGACGCTAGAAAGTTCAGTACTCGCAAGGTCAATTTACTAGTGGCCGTTTACTAGTTTGCACTATCGGCTGTTATGGAATGGAAACATACTTTCACAGCTTAATATGTATGTCGATTGGTCAGAAGGATATCTTGTTTAAATGCTACGGTCCTTTCGGCATTAGGAAATTTTTAAACGGGAGTTTTCGTACAGTATTTCAAGCTATGCTGTAGTGCGAGTTCAGTTACGCCACAAATGTCGGTGAAACTAATACCGTGTTCATTATTATCGGTTTTCTCTATGGGTTCTCATGTATTCAATAATTACTTCTGGAGCTTCATATTTATGTCGATTGGTCACAATGATTTCCTCTTTCAGTTTTTCCCTTTAGTTTGGACATTAGGGATATATCCTTGGAGATTTCGTACAGTTTAGCGACCGTTGTGTCGAAAGTAGAAACGTTCGTTTGTCATGAAAGTGCGTAAACAAACTCACAAGCGGTTTCATAGCAGCTCGATGTTCGACTCCCATATAGTCGATGATAACTTATATAGCTTCATATGTACGTCGATTTCTCACAAGGATTTCCTCTTTCAGTTTTCCCCGTTAGTTTGGATATTAGGGATTTATTCTTGGAGATTTCGTACAGTTTAGCGACTGTGTGTTGAAAGTAGAAAAGAGCCCATCTGGCCTTTCACTCGGGCCACATGAGATAATTTGAAGATGAAATACACTTTCATTTGAATTTGATTGAAAATAGATCAAAAACTCGGGGAAATGTCCGGCTAAAACTGTATGAATAAATGTGAAATGAAACATAAATTTCATAGCAAGAAAAACATGTAATTCCTAATTAGAAAGCTCTTCTAAGTCCGCTTCTCAAATTCACAGACTGTTTTACAAAAACATTTGGGCAGTTCAGTTGACCTTTCAAATAATTTATTCTGAGGTACGCATACTCTAAATCACAGAGATGTTAAATAAAGCGATAATTAGAAGAAAAAGTACATTAACAGACAAACTGAGAGGAAATGTATTCAAATCTAAAAGAGTTTACTTACAGTACTTACGTAACTGAATCTTTCGTTTTGGTTCTATTGTTACTGTTGCTGAAAGCATTCCACCTTCGTGCACATATGCACTGAATCGGAATGAAAGTCGAAGCCTACCTCGAACTTAACTTTCAGCTAACCTGTTTCCTTTCATTCCACAATGAATAATAATCTCATAAAGTAAGCCCGTAGCTTTCAATAAATTTGCCAGTGTCTGAATGAAACAGCTAGATCTTTTCCAATTTCTCTCACGAGTCACGGCAGAAGACAGTCTCAAAGAACTTGAATTTTGATCCTCTTCACAGTAACGTAATTTAACGTCTCCGATCAATTCCTCTCTCTTTGCTGGCAGTTCATGCTTCTTGTTCGTGTAGTTGCCCCACTGAGCCGTAACCACAAAACGAGCACAGCATTTCAGTTGGCATACACTGCGTACATCTGCTTAACAAATTAGATTTGTAAAAATCTTAGCGGATCATGTAAATATTCCGCTTGGCTCAAATATGAGGGTTTCTGCCGTAAAAGTTCATTTTTTGTTTCAGTTTTCCCCATATTAGCAGACTTGTATAATGTCTCGAGCTCTCCGAATCCAGTAGAAAGACTCTGGTTATTCTGTCGTAAAACATGGACCTGACCCAAATTTAGATTGTATTGCATAATTGCCCACGATGGAATAGATTTCTGACAATGACTATTTGAAATTGATATCTCCTTGTCTCGCCTAGTCTGAGCTTGGAACTTTCTTATCTGAGCGCGCCTGAGGAAATCTAACCTTTGTTTGCGTGACCAGCACAGTGCAATCCGATTGGTTTGAATTTGACCTTTAACGCATGCGCAGAAGCCGTCTGACACCAATTAAAAAATAAATAAATAATAATAACGACTTGCATTTTAAGACTCGGCAGCCCAAGTAATTAGTGTGAAATGCCGCCATAATTCTTCAGAATAAGCAAAAAAGAGAAAATTGACAAGAAGAAAGAAAAAATGAATTTGTCCCTAGCGGGAAACGACCCGTGGATGCTGGATCCAAAAGAGCGCTCTCTAACCACTCGACCACAGCACCAACTGCTAGGAAACAACTTTGAATATGAGCTACAAGTCATGTATATGTGCCGAGTCCGTGAACTAGTTTTGCTAGCCCTGAACGCTGGAGAGAAATGTTTGCAAAAAATGACTACAATGAGAAATAATGATACCCAAATATCAATACTGGTAAACCAAAGGAAGAAACAAAACGAGAAGGGGAAAAACTTCCTTTGCTGGGGCTCATTGCTGAGGAACTTTAGCGTAGCAGTCAAAATTTAATGGCATGGGCTAGTAAACCAGTGAATTTTTCTGCAACTCCCAAATAATTTCTCCCCTTTCCTGTCCTTAATAGTGTTTTTCTTTGTCATCAGTGACCTGCAGGGTATTCTTCCCTGGCACAAAATCACAGAAAAAATATTAGAAAACCTCTAGGAGCACTGGGAAACTGATTCATGCATTCGACTCCGTGAACTCGCTGGTCGGGAAACTAGCTAAGATTATTTGCGAACCATCGAGCGATGGGGAGAAATGATTGCAAAATACAACTGCCATGAGAAAGAATGATACCCAAATATGAATACCAGTACACCAAAGGAAGAAACAAATTAAGAAGGTAAACAAATTTTGATTGCTGGAATGGGTCACCAACTGCTGACAGAGAAAAGTCTTGATGAAGAGGTTAAAATTCACTAGAATTCACTGAAATTGCATACAGACACAGCCAAGGAAAAGATTAAGACACCATATAAGTTTCATTAATTTATTGCGCTACTTTTATCAAAAATCTACATCCAAACATACTCCTACAAACCTCATGTGTATGCAGGAACATTTCGATCAAAACGTTGCAAAACGATATATTTATCCCACCACCCAAAGTTTGCTTGTTTATCGTCCCTGTTTATCGTGTGCTTTGCCTTACTCAGAGCACAATACTGAATATTCCTTCCTCCATTTTTATAATTCGCATTAAAAGAGGTCAAGAGGTAAATAAATTAACAAAGGCTCTGACATCATGTGATAGCTTTGTTAGAATGCAAACATATCTAAAAAATAAAATAATATATCAAATATTTTATGTGTTCCATATGACATGTTAAAACATCTACCGATTGTTTTCACACTTTATTTGGGATTGTAGCTTGGAATAAAGGGTTTGTCTTACACAAAGTTGGTGATGAAAACTCTCTAAACATCATATAGATCTCCCACATGTGTTAGACGGATGTGTGAGTGACCAATATATATTCCAAAGGAAGTAAAAGTGGTAACAAAGAACTTGGGGAATAATGACTGAATCATGTGGAATCAGATGAGAAAATCGATAATATTGATTTGTTAACACCTTTCTGAGTGAGCGAGTGACATAATTTCCCTCATACCAATAACTCGTTGATTGCTATTGCAATATCCACAAGTTAAAAAATAATGATATCTAAGAGTTCAGTCTTTGCATTTAATTTTTTGCTTAAAAACCTGAAAGCTAGCATTCTTCACAGAACAAGACATAGCATTCCACAATGTAGCTCCTCTGTAACCGACAGAGTGGAGACCCATCATGTTAGATTTATTGGCCTGTAATACAAGCATTTATTTACCCCTAAGGTTGTACATGTACCGGTAACTACTGATCGTCTTGACCAGGTGGTATCAAAATGCTGCGGTAGTAGATTATTATTTTGCTTCAATACTAAGCATGCAAGATTGTATTTGTATTGCAATGACAAGAAAAAAACACTTACTGTACTTAGACTACCGTAACCGGGGCCACAACAAAAATCTATCACAATGCAGAACAAAAACAAAGCATTTCAATCGTGACTAAATGTAATTTAGACATGGTTAAATATCCAGCGAGTATCGGGGTCCTGTGGCATGCTCGAACATCCCTTGGGTTGGTTCTCATCTGATTATTAGTAGTTGTTATTGTTCATGGTTTGGAGTATGCTTGTTAGTTGCACTTTATTCTCTTTGCTGATGATACCAGCATCTAATCTTCAGATAAAGACCTCGTTTCACTTATCAACAAAACCAATAATGAACTTATTAAACTGTCGAACTGGTTTAAAACAAATAAGTTATCTCTTAACCTTAAGAAAACCAATTATATTATTTTTCGTGCAAGAAATAAACTCACCCTAACCTTACTAACTTAAGTATTTGTATTGATTCTCAAAACATTGGCCAGGTTTCCTCAATCAAATTCCTTGGTGTTTATATAAATGAACATATAGATTGGAAACCCCACATTGAACACGTTGCCCTCAAAATGGCTAAATCTATTGGTGTGATCAATAAAGTAAAATCTCTTTTAACCATCCCTATCAGGCGAACCTTATATTATTCTTTAGTGTTGCTGTATGTCCAATACTGTAATATTATAATGGGCTAAAACGTACCCCACTAGTCTTAATAAAATTCTAATACTCCAAAAGCAAGCTGTAAGAATTATAGCCAATGTACAATACAGAGACTACACCAATCCTTTATTCCTTAAGCTCAAATTACTTGATGTATTTGACATCAATAAATATCAAACATGATCCTTTATGTTTAAAACCTTAGACAGATTCTCTATACATGCATCAGGAGTTCCGGACTTCCGGTTCGATCACACTGCATTCTGGGTAGGTGGGCTCAGAAAAGTGGGCATCAACTTCCAGAGCGGCCATATTGGATTTGAGCGCAGCAAACTTGGAAACTTTATTAATCCCATTCTAAAGCTTAAACATCGACTTAGAACTCCCAACTGAAGAATCTGTAAAGGTAAGATATTCCGTGTATTAGGTAGTAAGTTTTTGAACTTGCAAAGGAGCAAAAATTGACTGCACTCAAATCCAATATGGCCGATCTAGAAGTTGATGACCACTTTTCTGAGCCCACCTACCCAGAATGCAGTGTGATCCAACCGTAAGTCCGGAACTCCTGATGCATGTATTATACCTCAATGCTTTCGAGCCTACTTTATCCTTAATAGAGACATACATTCTTATGAAACATGGAGTGCCAACAAAATTCACATCCGCCAAGTTAGAACAACAACCAGGAAACACACCCTTAAGCACTATGGACCAACCTTCTGGAATTCCCTTGATAACACTCTAACCCAAGAACAATCCTTAAAGTGCATATGAGCCTTCCTGCAATTTTCATAGCTATGAATCTCAGAAAGGTTTTGAGCACTCCTGCGAAGAAATTTTTGGTTTACAGAGAATACTCTATCTTCTACGCTTGTTTGAAATCGTGGAAACGTGACCTTTCCTGACCCATGACCACGTAAGTAAAAGCCTGGGTCGATACCTCTGTCGACGTCATCTCATTAATGCATTATTCTCCATGGCACCTTTCTATCACAACAACATCGATTTTTAGATAATATACACAGTTTATGAGCTGTTAGTAAAGGAAAAAGTCATATTAGTGAAAATTGTAAGTTTTTATTCAAATTGTTGCAAAGTTGAATTAATTAAATGACGTCTACCGAGGTATCGACCCAGGCTTTTACTTACGCGGTCATGGGTCAGGAAAGGTCGCGTTTCCACGATTTCAAACAAGCATAGAAGATAGAGTATTCTCTGTAAACCAAAAATTTCTTCACAGGGGTACTCAAAACTTTCCTGAGGTTCATAGCTATGAAAATTGCACGAAGGCTCATATGCACTTTAAATATTTTTCAGGCTAGACTTAAATCACATCTTTTCCAACTAAAACAGTGAACCCTAATTATTGACTATTTGTTTGTTTGTTTTTGTTCATAATCTATGTTATTTTGCTGTACCAATGTACTTCTACTCGCAGTGCTGATTTATCAATTATAAAATTGTGCTGCCCATGGTTGTCAGTGCTTGTACAAGCTCCTTGGAGTTTTTCTCACTGAACACCTTCCATATATAAATACCATATAGATAATATACCATATTCCACATAGACCTACAAATCAATATAGACAAAAGATACAAACAAACAAATAAATACCATATAGATAATATACCATATTCCACATAGACCTACAAATCAATATAGACAAAAGATACAAACAAACAAGCAAATAATAATACTGTATTATATATTTCATCTCATTTTATTTTGTGTATGTAAACATATATTATATATGGTAAATAAAGATTGACTTGACTTGACTGCAGTCACTTGCAGCTTAGATTCCTCAACATTCGGTCCTTTGTCCACTTCTTAGTCCACTGATTTATTTAATTTCAATGGTTATTTGAGCCAATCTTTGTTGAGTACAATATAATACTATTTCAACTTGCTTGAGTTTTGAAATGCTTTTTCTACGATCTGCAATGTGATCTTGTTGTCTATATATTAAGTGGCCTTGGTAACAGTAGTCGTTCAAGAAATTTAATGAAACATGGATAAATCCCTATACAGTGAATAAAATAAGCTACATTGTAGTTTAATAGTCAGCCCCAGACATTTTAGCACCTTTGTTATTGCCACAATATAACCACCAATTTCAGTGTTACGTGCATAGCTGATATTTCAAGTTTTTTAGACAATCATTCAACATACCATACTCATTCAACATAATCATTCCATGCAAATTTTCACCACTTCTGGTCAGCAATACATGTTGGCGAAGTCTGTCAAGTACTTGAATGTGAAAAAGCACCTTAATTATTCCATCCAGTACCGTATTTACCTGTGTATAATACGTGCTCGTGTATAATATGCATGTTAATTTTTTTGTGATTTTCTAAAGTTATGGGTGCAGCTTATAACCGAGTACTTTCCAGAAAGAAAATCAGCTTTTGATAGTCTTATTTTTGCCCCACTTATGAAAATATTGCAGTCCAAGTCAAGTGCTATCGGCTATCGCAACTTCAAATGAATATAGTTACAATTAACTTTCCTTGCCATTTCTTTTGCTTTTTTCAATTTGCCATTTTAAATGACTTGAGAAATCTTTTGCTTTTATTCCACCATTATCAACATTTTCAAGGATCCTCATTTCCTGCAAAATAAATTTTATGATCGTCAAGTCTGCAAGAAAAAGGGATACGCCCATTGACATACAAATCAGGAGCAAAGATGGATTGCCCATTGACATACAAATCAGGAGCAAAGATGGATTGTGCCACTCTTTGGATCGAAAGAAATGTATTAAATATTTAGGAGTAATGATTGATGACTCGATATCCTGGAAGTGTCATATTTCGTACATCTGCTCGCGAATATCTCGAAATACTGGAATTTTATCCAAATTAAGGCACTATCTTTCTATCCTACAACTTAAACAAATTTACTATAACTTAATCTATCCGTATATCTTATGCCATCTTAGCATGGGGTAGCGCCTACAAATCTCATATTCAAAAAGTTCATGTTAAACAAAATAATGTAGCCAGATTAATATTCTTTGCAATTCCCCATGGAAAAGATACGGAAAGCGCTCAACTCTTGCTAAATCTATTAGATATTCTTACAGTATATAACGTCTACCGCTTACATGCTTTAAAATTTACGTATCTATGGCACAAAGGACTGTTACCAAGCATGTTTGACAACATGTTTAAATATGCCAGCAGTGTTCATAACTATAATACCAGATACACAACCAAACAAAACCTTCTATAAATCAGAAGTAAGAACAAATACAGGCATTCGCCTTTTCAAAACAACTGAAACATTATATACTGTCAGAGCAACACTCATAATTTCTATATAATTATCATTATTTTCTCTCTAATTCTCTAAAATCATTTTGTTAACTCTTAAATTCCTTTTTTTCTCTACCTGTTTAGTGTTATAAACGCTTAACTAAATATGGCTTGGGGTTAACTAGAAAACCCAGTGGTTAACTTAGCCCTCAGGCTCACACATTTCTTATTATTTATTATATTACTCTTAGTCTATCTCCGTTCTCTGTCTGTATTTTATAATTATTGTATAAAAAAAATATGAGAAAATAAATTGAATTGAATTAACACTGCTATAAAGCATAAAATATATTATCAAGAAGATGACAAGCAAACGGACAACAATTTTTTTTGGTTAATCTTCTTTCGTGGATTGTGTAGTTATAATTTATTCACGGTTCGAAACTCAGTGTAAGTACGCTTATTCATTGTTAGACTAAAAGTTAAAGAATCAGTTCGATTTTTACTTTTGTTTTGTGTTGTTATGCAAATGACATCATGCTCAATGAATTGATTCTGTGTATAATACGCATCATGATTTTAAAGGCCATATTTTGGGTAAAAAAGTGTATTATACACGGGTAAATACGGTACCTCGAAACTACAATAAACAAGTGAGCCTGGTTACAAAGCATGTCGGTTGATAGTGTCGAATGACTGATCTATGCCGTAACACTGGAATCGGTTGTAAATGATTGAAACATCAATATATTAACCAGGAAGGAATTGTTGTACATGAACATTTGTAATATTACAAACAATGCTTATCACAAGTATAAATCAGAGAGTGAGCCAGAAATTGAGCCAGAAGGAACAATTTGGCCCTTTTGCCATTTAACTTCCCTTGGAAGTGGGACAATTTGACCCTTATCGTATTTTGTCAAGGGACAAATGTGTTTTTAAAGCAGGAAGCCTGGCTCATTTCCTGTAAAATACCATGCACCATACGGTAGGTATTAAAGAGGCTCCTGCATGTGTTGCTGCAAATTTATACAAGAAGCTAGTTTTTGTTTAATAAACAATCAAATATTTAAAAAAGATCAGCGTTACGAGTAAGATACCCCAACCCAATCCGTTTGCCTCCCAAACTATGATTCACTCAAGACAGACACAACAAAAACGCGAATCTACGAACCGTGCACGCGTATTGCAGGTGGTTAAACACAAACCCTAAACAATCACTAGAAAACATTAAATATGTGCAAGGACGGGGTATTTATATTTGTGCATGAAATAAAGCAGCATAGGTCACAACGCCCCGAAAAGGGAGCTGTGCTGTTTGGTGAACGCTACCGTCACACCCACTGACCCAGCCATGAGAACTAGCCAAGCCCAAAGGCAGAGTACTCAGTCGGGGTAGTGTCATAACAAGCAAGACGACAAGACGACACTGCCTACCTTGGCGCTTGGAGAAGTCTTCTTAAAAACACTGCAACGCAAAGCAAAAGCATTTAGAAAAAGTATGGATGATTGATCTTAAGCACTGTTAATTAGTTAATGATATTCCAAGACGGGATGCAAGTATTAGAGTCGAAGGAACGTTCACAATGGTAGACTATCACAACTCACACAAGGGTAGAACGTCAGATCATTGGCATTACACCAAGCCTCGCACTTCGCTCGCCACTCGAGTTCCCCAAAACACTATCACGCTCACTCTACTAGGCAACTTTCCGTCTCCTTACCGGGTTCCAGTTCTCTTAGTCGCCTCCTCAGCGGCATTTTCTTTGTTCTCCATATTAAACCAGTCAAATGTATTTCGCGCTCTCGGAAAAATACAAGGCTAAAACCTCGCCAACCAGGAGAAGAGCAAGACCCAAATACGATCGTATCTCCGCCACTATCACCGCAACACACCGTAAAATTTTCTAGATAACCCAGTTAACGATGTTCTAGGTAATAAAAGGTGTTTTTTTAGAAATTGCGATTCATTACTTCAAAGATCACACGTTCACAGTCTTCAAGGGTTTGCAGGGAAAGTTGGCCTTTCGTTCTGTTGATATCACGCATGCGCAGTAGGGACGCCATAATGCTTGATGCTTAACGTGTGACGTCACAAGGTAAGTCGGTCCATATTGTTATGATAGCGCAGCTGCATATCCAGATATTTGTGCAGTACCTAGAACAAAAATATTTCATTCCTATTCAAAGACCAATATGACTTATTCAAGTCGGATTTCTCCTTTCTGTTTTGATACCCTTTGCGCATGGTAAATGGTAATTGCAGGAGGTTTTTTCCAGTTTTACTGATTTCGTTAATTAGACCGGAGACTAAGAAACTTCAAAAGTGACTGCCGCTCTTCGCGTATCTGCATGAAAGCCCTTACTTGTTGTGGAGTGTGGTCGATAATTCATTCACTCAACCAGCAATTGGCAGCCGTGACTCCTTCTTCGGGAGTTTCTTTTCTGAGCGAAATTGTCATTGTTCGGTAGAACGGTAACGCCCGTTTCGTAATTTTACTCATTTTAGCATTGGATTCGGCGCATGAAAAGTTCTCCATCTGAAACACTGGCCTAACAATTCTAACTCAAAATCCCATCATACTCTCAAAATATGGGTATGATTGCCGACATTGTGAACGTCTTTTGAATAGTATTGGAAAATATGAACCTCACACTGACTGAAAATAAAACGCGCTTCACACCATCTGGCCAAACCTTTCTTTTGTGTTTTCTAGTGTTATCCATGTTTCTCATTCTCATGAGAATTTCTGGTTAAATTTAGTTTAATTGCTGTTTTGGGGTATCGAACAACAGATAAATTACCGCCGTATCGGGGAAGTAAAAAAAGAAACCGTCTGAGCATTAGGTAAGAAAAGCTGCAATTAAAATATTAGCATTCATGTCGACTTACAGGCGACTAAAACACGATCAAACACGCGCTTAGAGAGAAATACTTGTAAAAATAAAACAAGCTAAGATCAAAACAACATTAGGTTTTCAGTTTTTTTACGATATAATATTTGTGAGATCATTTTATTTTATCTTAGTCTGTCGTATATAAACATATTACTGGTAATTATGCATGTAAGCCGAAACGAAAAGTTCAGTTCATGTTGAACTGTTGAACTAAGTACACCTGGCTGAAAATGTTAGCCTTCTGGATTAGCCTAGTGGCTGTAACGCCTTTTCAATTACTATTGTTTTGGTTATAGGCCGGACATGCGACTTAGGTGAGAATCCAAGTAGATTGTCGAGTACCGTGTTGCTCCATTTAATATTTTCCCTCAGTGCGAGGTTGTTAGCCAAAGCATATTTGATCCGTGATATTTTTCTTAAAAAAGGTTCCGTATTTATATTTTAAGTTCGTCCCAATTTTATTTTATACAATCTCAAAGAAATTGTGCATTTCCCGAAGATGTTTTAGTAGTGTCAATGATTTCTCGCCAAATTCCCTGTCTTTCGATTCCCGACACTGTACTTTAGATTCCCGGATTTTTTTGGGGGCTGTTCCCCTTCTTACAGTTGTCACCCCCGTTTGTTATCTTTTTCTGTGACCATATACACGTTGATCTAAAGGTTCTAGCTCTATAAAGCGTTTTTTAAACATTCGATAGAATTATCCATATATAGCATTAATTAAAATATGTGTATACTTTGAAAACAGACAAATGGGAAGACTCACTGACATAAGTCCCCAGGCCCCGATGACAATACGCACTCCCTTTGTAACAGATTGGGAGACAGATAATTTGTTTACTGATACAACAGGATGCTCAAAGTTAATCCGACGTAAACTCAGTAGAAAAAAAACCGAGTTCTTGATGACTTACAATTCACGTCATAAACCCATCTAGTATAAGCGATAATCTAAAAGTACGGACACACGGTGCAACATTGCGAGCAATATTGCCAGCAATTGTTGTTCACACGGTGCTATTGGTTGCGCGCCATGTTGCCGAAGTAGAACTCGATCCTACTTCTGATCTGCAACATTGCCGGTGTCAACATTGCCGATTTCGGGCGAAATCGCTAGTGAATTCGCCCCCCCCCCCCCCCTTCCTCGCCCCCCTCTAGCGATTTCGCCCCCCCCCCCCCCTTCAACCTTTTAAAAGGTTATGAATACATGTTTTCCTTATTATTACTACTGTAATGTATTGGACGTGGAGAATAGTACGGCAAAAAGCAATCAGTAATGTGTATAAAGGCATGTAATTCAATTTTATTTTAAAATTCACGCTTCACTTTTCTTCGACAAAATTCGTTACGGTAAACGTAAAGCTACGGTAAACGCTGCAATTTTCATTCGCGCGAGCAGTGCAACAAGAAACTCGACAAGGGATTCTGCAATCTTCGTCAATCTTCGAATGATTAGTTGTTAGTATTTCTTGCCTTAAGCCAACATGTAGATGATTTAGTTATTGTGGACACTTAAAGGTTTTGACAACCCGTAAATCCGCCTACTTTGAAAAGACTTTACCGAATAAAGGAAGTGTTACCGACTCGCGTGAAAACGTCCTGAATAAACAAGCAGCAATGAACTAATTAGGATCTAAAACGGCGGAAAGTTATAAAACTTACTTTAGCTTGTAGCGAGTGGAACTCATATTTGGAAACAACTGCCAAATAGTCTGATGATTTTTTCATGCATGAAAACCATAATGAAGTTGTCGTAATTATCGTGCTATGTAAGATTTTGATAACCCGTTAATGCTCGCGTCGATCCATCTATTTTGAAAGCCCTTGTACTCGCACTTGCATACGCCCTTGCACTCGCACACTCGCGTGCTTTGTTCTATTTCAATTGAGCTAACGGCGCTTGTTAATTCGGTAATTAGATCAGTTCTAACTAGGAAAACCTTTCTGGATAAACAGCTTATTAACTAATGAGAAGATAAAACGGCGGTAAGTTTTGCAGTACAGTTCTAGCAGTACAACTAATTCAAATCCGGGAAGAATTTGAAATGACTTTCCGAAGAAAAGGAGCGTTACTAGGCTCGGTTTCCAGCCGTGGGGGTTTCGGTAAGCCCGCGTTCAGCCTAGAGTGTTACCGACTCGCGTATTTTTGTAGTCAGTAGTAGTAGGGGTCTTACACTTCATTTTATAAAAAAAATACTTTAGATTTATAAAAAAACAAAACTTTTTATTCAGTGCGTTGACAGGGGCGATTTCAATAAGAATTACGCTGTGACACCGGCAATGCTGTGCGCAATGTTGCAGTGTGTGTCCTTGCCTTAACGTTGACTTCAATACTGTTGTCTCGTGAGCTGAAGATCTCTGTGAAGTACCGTGTCGTGATTGTTTCGCAACTTACTGATTTAGATTCTCCCTCGCTTTCCTGGACAATATCCTCTGTTTATCTACTGCATCAGCAATAGAACAGGACATGTGTGCTTGAGGTGGAGTGGCTGTAAGTAAGTTGACAACAATTAGTGTAACTACATGTGGTTCAGTGCTAAAACGAGAACAAGTCAGTCGCCTCGTGAATTTCGATGCTGTTGCTCAGTTCTCTCCCGGCCATTCTTTTACCGAGAGCTAAAACGGTACGTATTTCTGCTTGTGACAGCAGTGATTTATACCTCACAGGAAGTTTGCCATAAGCACACATCTGTTACAACATTCGATACAAAACCAAGCCACCAGTTATCGGCAAACTCACAATTTGATTGGCTAATTAACCTCTGGCTATTTAACAGTTAGACGGCGTGCGAGCTCGAGGTTTCTATTTGAGGGACTCTTCAGTGATTGATAGCCCGCAGGAATTTGATGTTCTTAAATCAAATATTAGCCTGATAATTCAGTAGCCTCCTACGCAGATATCTCTAAGTATTAAAGTATCAGACTCTGCAACAAGGCTACCGGTGACTCGACTGAGGAGACTTCCACAGGTAGCCCAAATGTTTTTCACTGTTTCCGATGCGAGGCCGAGAACGCAGCCGTGTACAGCCGTAGATTATAGGACCTATCTACGCGATACTGTTTTCATTTGTAAACGCTAACATTGGATTTTTTAAATTGTAAGTGGAAAGGGATTGAGCGTTTTCAAAAGTTTGCGTTTTCAGTAAATTTGACCGCCCACACGAAATCGATACCGTTGCGAAAATTCCACTTTCCACAATTCGTTTCCATGTGGACGGGATGTGAAAACGCAAAAATAATATTGCGTTTTCAAAGTCTATGATATACACGACTTTCATAATGGCCGCCTCCTAATTTACATATGTGATTTCCCGTTTCGGTAGTTTATCTACATGTATAGAAAATATGAACATTGCCATGTGAAAGAGCATGTCGACATTAGTGAACTTGTGAAAGTTGTGTGCTGTAGCCTAAAAAACAATGAAGTTACAGCCAGTTGAAATTAGAGAGATTTGTATGAGAAAAACAACGGAAGCCTTACTAGCCTCGCTTTCATGTTTTCCTGCATTACAAATGCTCATAGCTCAACAGTAATTTTCCACATTGCTCTAAAACTGAAAACAATTACTAGTTTTAATGTGATCTTTCATGTGGTAGGATTAGTTTTCCTCTACAGATTGGTCTTCCAAATTATGCAAATTAGGAGGCGGCCATTATGAAAGTCGTGTATATACCGCATAAAAAAGGGGGGAAACAAGGCCGGACCATAGCTTACAGTACGGACCGAGCAAACGAGGTTAATAAGATGTTTATTCTATAGCTTCTTCATTTAGTGGGCGGAAAGTCCGTACGAGAAGTTATTGAGTGCAAATTGACCAATCCGATAGCTCGCGAAATTACTTAGCTATATAATAAAATCAGTTATGGACCAGTTACAGTGTGTAAAAGGCAGTCTTAAGGTTACCGGATACCTTCAAAACGAAAAAGATGGGGAATTATTTTTTTTGCACAGAAATGTAGTTTTAGTAGTAGTGGCTCATATACCAAAAACTCCGTTCAATAAAAATTAATGTTGACGGAGAAATACCAAAAGGAAGTTATTGACCGGAAGTAAAAGGTTCCGTTTGATTGACAGCAGATCAATAAACATATGACAAGTGCTCACTCGCCCGTAACGACGGTGTGGGGAAGTTAGCGCATATTCAATTTATTTCATATACCAATGTTTACGTTTATTGAGAAAAGTTTTTCCACACACGATTCCATAATTCCATCGGTTGTTGGCCTTATGCCTTCCAAACAGCAAGCAGGATGCCGTTAGCTTGGAAAACAAAGAAAAAAACAAAACAAAACAAGGCCAAACAAATGTGCATACCACTACAAAGCCAAACAGGAGTCCTCGCAAAACCCGACAAGGGTTCGTTTGTCACTTTCAGACAGAGTGCCGAGTGGTCCACATTTGAACATAAAGAAGAATTGATAGGAGCCAGCCGAGAGAATATTTGTTTCCAAGAAAGCTTAGATAGAAACGTAAAGTCTGACGGTGACTCCAAATCGCTTGAAACCAACACCACGATCCCGCTATTGCCGTGCTGTTTCAGCCGCCTGCAAATCGCTGTCTCCTCTACTAACTATGCTGGCATTCAAGGCGTCTCAAGGTGTTCACCTTGACTTTGTCCCTCAAGGTCTTTTTGTCTTTTCCATGGTGATGGTCTCTTGCCCAGGCTCATTATGCGTAAAACGGTTATTTCCCGGATATTTGAAATTACAGTAAATGTATGGCGTTTTAGTTCGAACGCCCGTTTGCTCTAAAATAAAATTCAGTAAATCGTCAAAATAGTCTTACCTGTCTCTTGTGTGTTCCTTTCAGTTTCTGTGAAGTTTCAAGCCATTCCGTTCAATATTGAGTGAGTTACAGGAATTTTTCTTCCCTTAGTATAATTATTGGGCCATTAATTATACTAAGGGAAGAAAAATTCCTGTAACTCACTCAATATTGAACGGAATGGCTTGAAACTTCACAGAAACTGAAAGGAACACACAAGAGACAGGTAAGACTATTTTGACGATTTACTGAATTTTACTTTAGAGCAAACGGGCGTTCGAACTAAAACTCCATACATTTACTGTAATTTCAAATATCCGGGAAATAACCGTTTTACGCATAATGAGCCTGGGGTACCTGTGGTTCCAGTGATTGTTTGCATTCTGCCCAATTTTGGCCCAAACGATAGAAAATTATCAACCATATATAACTATAAGGCACTAATTCAAATCGATTTCTCACCCAGTTGTGGTATTCCAACTTTAGTTTTGGTCTTACTTTCTTCTCCGTCCGCCGTTGCTAGATCAATCAACAAAACACAGTAAAACAGTACGAAATACATCCGTATAAATACACGACTGAACACCGCCGCCATTTTGTTTCATTGGGGTCCAGGACTACGCGAGTATTTTGACCGAGAAGACCCTGGTTAATTGACCTATATCACTATGACGTCATATCAAAACAATCTATTGTTTAAACGCTAAGGATCACGGTCGTGGGAGGGGGACAAAACAGGGACAAAACAGCAACAACACAAAGGAAATCGCTATCAAATGCATTTTGAAGAACGTAGAATAGCGGTAACAGCCACCAAATACGGTAAATATTGTGGGATAAACATTGATACAGCTGATATCTGGAAACCAGACAATTCGAAGTTAAATTTTCCTCAGCAGAGCAGATTTAGTTGAAAATTCTATTGTTCAAGTCGATTCTGTCCCCCTCATAAACAAGCCGTGACGTCATAATGATATAGGGTAATTAATTTAGGTTGTGTTACCTCTTTCGACAATTTTCCTTTGTATCACGATTCACTGATCACTTTGTTTACTTTTGAGACGCCAATATAACATGGTAGTGCGTCTCAGAATACCAGCCTCTGATTGGCTCTTGCGCGAGCCCTTGCAGTTACATGGGTTCCAGGTCAAGGTCAAAAGTCGTTTGTTCAACAGCAAGATTTCTACAATTTCACCTTCAAAACACTGTAAATTACAAGATAAGCATCATTCAATCCTAAAGGTAAGGTTGGCATTGTATTTTCCGTCAGAAATCTAACACTCTTATTCGCTAAAAGTACAATTTTCATAATTTTTGAAGAGATTTCAAAACACGTCGCGAAAGTTTTCGCCACTCAAGCCGTGAAACCGTTGCCATAGATATACTAGGCGCCTTTTGAGAATTGAAATTACGATCAGAATAAGTTTGGTGCTTCATTCTCTTCTTTCTTTTAACAATTCCCGACTTAACAATTCCCGACTAAACTATTCATATCATTCCCAAGAAGTGATATGGAAGACAGCACCCAGAAACTCGTGGAAGATCTGCAGAGAGTTGGAAAATGGTGCTGTGATAACAGCTTACTCATCAACGCAGACAAGACCAAGCTATTACATCTAGGCACTCGACAGATGCTGAAGCAGACCCCCCTGGATATACATGTAGAACTCTTAGGAAAGCAGTTAACTCCAGTATCTTCAGCTAAAGACTTAGGCGTGATTATTGACACCAATCTAACTTATGATGCCCATGTCACAAAACTTGTCTCATCATGTATGGCTAGTTTGTGTCAAATCAACAGAGTAAAACACCTATTCAATTCCGAAACTCTAAATACGATTGTTAATGCCCTTGTTCTAAGCAAACTATTTTATTGTTCATCGGTTTGGGCTAATACCTCCGATAAGAACTTCAAGAAACTGCAACTTGTGCAGAATTTCTCAGCCAGAATAATAATTGGCGCACGCAAATTTGACCATATCACACCTATATTGCGCCACCTTCAATGGCTACCGGTTAAAGAAACTGTTAATCTCAGAGACATTTTATTGACCTTTAAATGCTTAAATGGGCTTTCGCCATCCTACTTATCGGATAAGTTTTGCAAGAGATCCAGTATACACCAGCGCAATACTCGTAATTGCGGCGACCTTAACATTCCTAAATGTAACTCAGCATCCGGTCAGAGGTCCTTTAGTTACAGAGGTGTTAAGATTTGGAATGCCTTAGATAGCACACTTAAAGCGTCGACTTCATTTCCTCAATTTAAGAGAGCTCTTAAGTCCAAATTATTAGCTTCTTATTACGACTGAATCCAATGTAATAGTTTTTAATCTTAGATAGTTTTTAGATCATATGTAGTTTTTACGCAATTTTATCGATAAGTATTTTAACAAATTTATAGTTTCTCCTAGTTTAACTTATTTTAATTCATTTGTAAATATATGTTGAAAAGCCCTTCTGGGAACTTATATTAAAGATATGTATGTATGTAATCGCGATACAAAACTAATTGAGATTTTGAGACGCGATACCGAATTATATTGCCGGCGTTGGAAGAAAATATATTCTTCGTATTGGGCTTCGTCGCTGCACGACTCCGCCCAATACGGAATATTTTGATTTGAACATGGATGACCTTGATGAAACTAACAGTACCTTACAAGGTGAATGTGAAGCCAACAAAGTGTTATACAGCAGTACTTGGCTGTACTATAACATTTACCGCTTACCCGTCGCTGCTATAAACAGAGAACACTCTCTCCGGGTAATACTAATATTTATGAAAGCGAGAGGTTTCTCTCCGGTTTTATTTTTACTTGCAGACAGAGAGAGAGAAAGAGATCTCCTAGCAGGCAATCTCGTTGCTTGCAGTAGCAGAGAACCAGTTCAAGATTCTCCCCTCCCCTCCCCCCTCCCCTTCTTCGCTCGCCCCCAGTCCCCTCCTCTTCCCTTTTCTCGGAAAGCCAAGCTACGCAGGCTAGTTCAAGAGAGAACAGTGAACGAATTACAGCTCGATCGTTTCAATGGGAAATTATTATCACGGCGGCTCTGTTGTCAAATTTTGTGCGAGTCATAAACTTTGATCGATCATCTAGGCGAAATCACGGCGTGAAAGCCCTTCGAAACCAGAGAGAGACCTGTTTCCACAAGTTAAATGCCGAAGCTCTCAAAATGATTTTAGGAAATTGCTCAATTCTTTTCGGGTCGACCAAGCGGATTTTCGTTGCCTATAATATTTTGTTCACTATAATATTTACCGCTCACCCGTCGCTTCCAAACCCTGTCATCAGTACTATAAACAGAGAATAATAATTATGAAAAGAGAGGTTTCTCCCCTCGGTTTTATTTTTCCCTGTAGAGAGAGAGAGAGAGAGATCATCTGCTAGCAGTAAATCTCATTGCTGGTGCCAGAGAATCAGTTCAAGAGAGAACAGTGAACGAATAACAGCTCGCTTGAATAGGAAATTATTATCATGCAGCTCGACGGCTTTGTTTGTCAACTTTCGTGCGAGTATAAACTTCAAATGATCAACCCGATGAATCCGAAAATCTCGGCAAAATCACTGTCTAAAAGCCCGAATTCCGCCCTTTGAAACCAGTGAGAGACCTGTTTCCACAAGTTAAACGCCAAAGCCCTGAAAATAATTTTAGGAAACTGTTCTTCAAGTGGAGTTTTGTAACAAATTGTGGTCACGTAAGCCAGCCACGGTGTCGGCTCACAGATAGTAGATACTCGAACTAAGCGCTAATATATCTTTACATATAAATATTAATGGTCAGAATAGCTTCTCCATGTTGTAGGTGGAAATCGTGGACACAAACGGACAATTGTTTCCTTTCGTTGAGGACGAACGAGACTGGCACCATCAGAGAACTACGGCCACCTGAAATAAAACTAAAATTTGCATGACCAAATAATTTAAAACACTTAAATAAGAGGCTCAATAGGAAGAGCAATAAAAAAGGTTCAACCTAGTATGATTTTTTTGACGATAGCTGGAAGGATGGCAGAGATGTAGAGAAGATTAAAATCACTGCCATAAAAGTCTGGATTTCGATAGCATCGAAAATGGCCGCAATGCTATGTGAGCGCGCTAAGCACTGTGGGTGAGACGGCCCCTTTAATATTAACATTTTCTCGATGCGGCGCGTAGCTTTGATCGGAAATCAACATTGGCGGGAAATCTTGACAGATAGTTGAACTGTGATGAGAAATATGTAGTTATGATATTGAATCATGTTTGCCGCGTAGCACTAGTAAGTGTAAAGAATGTAATATATAAAGTGGTAAGCTGTAGTGCTAAGTGTGCACGCCCTACGAGGGAAAGAGAAAAAATCTCTGACCCAAGTGATGAGAAATGATTGGCCAAGAGCTCGCTAATTGTTGGAGAGGCGGGGCTTCAGATTCACGCTTTCTACGCTTTCGATTTTCAACCAAAATAGAGTTTTAAAAAAGCTCCCACTCAAGAAGAATTTATTCGATTTCTTTGAAACATGTCAATTGATATCTCAGCTGCAAAACTGTGTCGGGGAATTGGAAAATTCTAAAAAGAGAGCTCTTGACGACGTTTTACGCATATCTACTCTGATTATTTTTCGCCTTTTCACGGAGAGCATGATAACTTTTGAACTAAATGGAATTTTGAAATTCCCCGACACGCTTTTGTAATACGATTCCTCTGAAATGCGACAAAGCAAACAGATTTTAAAACTTTAAAATATTTTCGGAGTTGGAGCTTCTGAAAGCCATCTCACTAGATCGGAGAAACGGGATCGCGGAAAATTTGAGATTTTCGAAGAACTCAAAACTTTTTATGTATTCTTGTAGCCAATTTTATAAGCTTTAAAATGATACATGGATGATTTATCTACGATGTTTCCTCGAGGCGCTACGTAATTTAGACTGGAAACGCACCCTGAAGGTATCCGGTAACCTTAAAGCATCCCTTCTAATTACGTGTAAATTAAAGTAAGGTAAATTAAGTAAAGTAAACGGTAAAGTAAAGTGAAGTGAAGTGAAGTGAAGTGAAGTGAAGGGAAGGAAGGGAAGGGAAGGGAAGGGAGTGGAGTAGTAGTTTCAAATTGAAAGTGACATGCTGTCGAGCGAATATAGTAGCAATTGATTAGAATCTAATCCATGTATTAAGGCCATTATATACCCATCTAATATTATAAGAGCACGATCTGAATGAATGAAAGTATTCATCAAAGCTGAACGCAGAGTAACAAATGGAGCATGGCCTGGTGCACACTTTTGATTAACCCCTGATATTCTTTGTCATACTTTATAATCCAAACATTTGCTGCTTTGTTTGCCTCAATGGGCTCCACCACAATGGACGGTACACGTGTGTATTTCCCTGGAATTGAATCGCAGATCAACGTACCTTGCGAGCAGAGGTTTCTCGGCGTCTCTAATTTGCCTTTCCTGTCGCCAAGAGAAACCTCTGTGCGCCATGCATGGTATCTGGATTTCCATTGGCCGAGAAAAACGAGACGGTAAACATTGCAGATCATTGTAGATTTCAAATTGTCCATTTCCTATTGTTAACGGCAGAGAACGGCGAAGAAGAGAAAATAAATCTTCAGGGTATAAATCAAAGCTTTCTTTAGGATAAATTAAGGTAGATTTATTGAACGGTAATTTCAAGGTATTCTGAGCAGTTCAGCAAAATAATAAGAAGACAAAGCCGGAGTTTGAAGCCCTTATTAATCGTCGGCAAACAAAAAACTGCGTGACGACATGAATAACGGCTGCGAAGGATGATACTGTGGGTTCTTGCAGAACCAGCGAGGATCGCCAAAAAGTCATGCCCATAAATTTATTTCATTTGTCAACCTGCAACCTGCACTTTGTACCCTCCGTGCTCGCTAGCTATACGCTAGCTCAAGAGCTCACTTTCTCACGTGGCTTGACTCATAAATAATCCGAACATACAGAAAAACAAGCAGACATCCACGTACTTTCAAATGCTGGCTCGCCTGGCGGCTCGCCAGCAATAAACTTGAGACCGACGTGGGAACTACGATGTTACGTCCGAGAAAACGTGAAGGTATAACCCATTTGCAGTTCTAGAACGAAATTGTTTCACAAAAGCAGCATCTTCTACTCAGTTATTTTTATAAGACCCTGAGTGTTGAACCGGCCGGGGTTTGAACTCGCGATCTCCCGCACGACAGACTGGGCTTAAACCCCTGAGCTAACCGGGAAGCGGTGTCTATCGCGCAAGTTTATTGAATGTACATATTTGTCACCGATAACTATTTAACGAAGGTTCTTCGTGATTTGTTGGGGCCGTACCCTGAATTTGGAGGGGGGAAATGGTGTTAGTAGTATTATATGTATGGATTAGAGCCCCTAAAATAGGGAGCAAGGAGCAAATAGGAGCACATTAATATTAATTAAACAGTTAATAAATATTAATAAGTTACTTAGGGAGTTATATCAATATTAATAAGTTAATTGGGGCACAAAGAGGGTGCAAAATGAATAATTAATGCATTAATGGTGGAGGATGACCAATATTAATAAGTAATGCACTAGTCAATTGAAACTCCGGCCCCCCGACCCCCGGGACATAGCGGGGCATTAACGGGGACATGGCCGTGGAATAACGCACATTTAACGCTGCATTTTTCCGGTGGAACGGGGAAAGTAACGATTTGCTAAATTTGCGGGGATTATAGCGGTGGTTGTAACGCCAGCCACGGCAGAGCGGGACTGGGACCGAGCATCAACAACGTGTATCAAACATCGCGGAAGCTAGGGACACGCAAAAATCGAAGTTAATTTAAACAAGTCTTGGATGTTTCCATCAGAGGCAGTGTTTATACTGAGTTAAGGCACGAGTAGTAGATCAGGAAGTGTTTATTATTACACACACTTTGTTACACGTATTTGCGCGTCACGGCAAAATATCAGATTAAGTAATGATTCGTGTAACAAGTACGACACCGAACGGCATTCAGATGGGCAAGGTGTTAATTTTGTATTGTGAAAATTCTTGATCTGATTGGTTGAAACATGAAAATCGCCTTTAAGGAGTATAGGAAGACGTTTAATTTCCTCCAATTTTTCAAACTATTAAAAATACGATTTGCACTGCGGTTCCAAATGTCGTTTGTAAAGCAAATCGTATGTTCGGAACCTTATCAATCGTGCCTGTTTCCTTCGTAGTTATTGTTTTTGGCTGTTCCTATTGGTTGGAAGATAATTTGTTCATAAAAATGGAATGAAACTAAGACTTCATACTACTTTTATTTCAGAATAATCATAATTATCACCCGGTGTTTTCGTAGTCTAAAATACACACAAATCCCATGTGAGGGAGGCTCAATGCCACATAACAATGGATTTTGTCGTACTTTTTACACGGATCATTACTTAAATATATTTCAAAAACTCATGAATAATTAATGAGCATTTTGTCCAATCCGATGAAGGAAATCAGTCACGTGCATGCTCCTTTATACCTGATAAAATCTCATCATTGTAAAAGGCCCGCGGAGGGATTTGAATTCTGTCCCGGAGGGAAACGGGGTTAATGATTGAGACAATGGAATTTCTATTGATGTTTCAGCTTTCTCACTGAATTGCTAATTAGGATGAACGTTTTATATAAAGAATACTAATGAACATGAAATTTTATATAAAGTTTCATCCTAATTAAGAATTCACTGATAAAGACCCAAAGATAGCAAAAAGTACACGGAACATAATGTACCTAGATAATAAATTTTGCACTAAATTTACTAATATCAGCAGACTACCGAGATACACAGATAATATTTTTAAAATGAAGTTATCCAACTACCATTACTTGTTTACCGAGCACTGTTTAGTTCCAATTATTAAACCAAACTCAAAGCCGTAAAATTATAAAAACGTGCATTAAACTTACATATTTTGTGCCGGAGTCAAAAATTTAGAGTCTGCCGTCATGTCAGTCACGTCGCTTTCCAAGTCTTGAACTTTATCGAGGTAAACCACGACACCAAATCCTTCAAGTGCAGATTCTTCTTGCATTGCGAAATGCCGCTTCAAACAACATAGTATGGTAATTTCTTCATATCATCCCCTTGAGATGTTCGTAATTGCAGGCGGTGATTACTCGAATATTTTGCATGGCGTTGTGAATACAAAGGTTCAATGGTTCATTAAGTAACCAATCCCTTGAGATGTGCGTCTTTCTTTCATTGCATTCTTAAAGCGTTTTTGAAGCCGTTTAAAACACTCACAGCACGTGTTTTATCAAGTCTAAAATTTCTCGGGCTCCGCCCTCGAATTTTTAAACTTGATAAAACACTGCTGTTCGTGTTTTAAACAGTACTTAAACGCAGTTGCATGACATTTCCTTTATATTCCTTTGTCGCATTGTTGTTGTTTTTTGTTGACAGACAACGGTTTCTGATAAACAAGACAATGATGGAGACTGTAAAAGTACGGAAAGCATGTATAGTAATAGAAAATGTACAGGGGCGGATCCAGGATTTTGTGAAAGGGGGGTTTGCAAAAGGATTTTTTTAAATCTAGAGATTTTAAAAATGAATTTACAGTGATTTACAGGAATCAAGTGAGTGTTGCAACCCCCGAATCCGCTAGTGATGTGCTACAAAAAACGTATTTTTTTCAAATAATGGAACAGATTTAAGCTTATATATGTATATTCAATTTATCAATGCCACCTCCCAATTGAAAATTCTGAAGCACATGCCGGGGCCATAGGGGCGGGTATTGTAAAAGCCAACTGTCCCCGATGGGCGGGGAAAAGGTCAAAATGTAACACTGTATAAATGTTACATTCCCCGCTATGTCCCGAGGGTCGGGGGGCCGAAGTTTCAATTGACTAGTGCATAACTAGGGGGAAGTAGTTCGCCTCCAGGATTCGGGCAAGTCTGGGAAAGCCTATTGTATATTTACAATACCATCTGAGCTGTTGTAAAATTATTTCTGTATTAAAGAAATCAATTCTGTATCAATTATTTATTCCAAAGAATTATCGCTGCGGCCACTTTTCAGCAGAAGCCCTACAGAACCCATAAAAGGTATTTATTATTTACCTTACAGTTATTAACTCCGCTATCACTCATAAGATAATTCTGAGTTCAGAATATTTCGGCTAAACCTTTAGAGTAGCACTGCTATGCCTCATTTGATCAACTTTGCTATAGACCAGTTCGCGGTAAATTCCGACATTTTGAAAGGGGTGCAAACATGGCGCGAAATATAGTGTTTGTATGGGAATCGATGGGAATCCGATGCCAAATAAAATCCGTAAAATCGAATTTCTGAAATATTCTTCAGATGAAAACTTAATATACCAGGTAAAAGATTAACATATCGAAATTTGATAGATGTAGCTGTGCTGGGAAGCGTGCAATCGTGTTTTCAGTTTTCCATACATTGTCTGTAAATTTTCACGCGGAATTCGACTCGTTTTTACAGACAATGTATGGGAAACTGAAAACACGATTGCACGCTTCCCAGCACAGCATTTCGATATGTTAATCTTTACGCCCGCCACCCGCCCGCCCGACAGAACCCTTTCATAACCGCTATAGAACCTTTTCAGAACTCCCATTTCCCTCATCCTCCTCAACAAATATCATTTCCCTCTTCCTCCTCCTCCTCTTCAACAAGTGTAATTTCCCTCCTCCTCCTTCGTCCTCCATCCTCGATCCTCCTACTCAACATATCAGTAACATTTCCATTTTCCTCCACCTCAACAAATATGATTTTCCTCTTCTTCCTCCTCCTCCCCTCCTCCTCCCCTCCACCTCCTCCCTCCTCCTCCCCTCCTCCTCCTCCCCTCCTCCTCCCTCCTCGATCTTCCTCCTCAACAAATACCATTTCCCTCTCCATCCTCCTCCTCCAGAAGTATCATTTCCCTCCTCCTCCTCCCTCCTCCTCAACAAATACCATTTCCCTCTTCGTTCTCTTCCTCCTCCTCTTCCTCCTCCTCTTCCTCCTCCCCTTCCTCCTCCTCTTCCTCCCCTCCTCCTCCTGCTCATCTCATTTTCGGGCAAGTCTGAACACACTCGCCACCAACACGCCCACCGCCCGCCGCCCGCACGCCCGCATGGCGAATTCGAAGACGTCTGAGATCAACCTTATTCCAGCCCTAACCTTAATATTGTCCCTATAACCTTAATCCTAACCCTAACATTACTATTATATCTTATCTTGACCCTAACCCTAACCCCTACATCGCTATTATTTCTGCGGCCGCAAATATTTATCTTTGCAGCCGCTGTGGGCAGCAGGAGGAGGAGGGAGGAGGAGGAGGGAAATGATACTTGTTGAGGAGGAGGAGGAGGGGGGAAATGATATTTGTTGAGGAGGAGGAGGGAGGAGAAGGAGGGAAATGATACTTGTTGAGGAGGAGGAGGAGGGGGGAAATGATATTTGTTGAGGAGGAGGAGGGAGGAGGGGGAGGGAAATGATACTTGTTGAGGAGGAGGAGGAGGAGGAAAATGATATTTGTTGAGGAGGAGGAGGGAGGAGGAGGAGGGAAATGATACTTGTTGAGGAGGAGGAGGGAGGAGGAGGAGGGAAATGATACTTGTTGAGGAGGAGGAGGAGGGGGGAAATGATATTTGTTGAGGAGGAGGAGGGAGGAGGAGGAGGGAAATGATACTTGTTGAGGAGGAGGAGGAGGAGGAAAATGATATTTGTTGAGGAGGAGGAGGAAGGAGGAGGAGGGAAATGATACTTGTTCAGGAGGAGGAAGAGGGAAATGATATTCGGTTGAGGAGGATGAGGGAAGAGGAGGGAGGAGGAGAAGGGAAATGATACTTGTTCAGGAGGAGGAAGAGGGAAATGATATTTGTTGAGAAAGAGAAGGAGGAAGAGGGAAATTATATTTCTTGAGGAGGAGGAGGAGGGAAATGGGGGTTCTGTGGGGGGAGGTTCTGTAGGGATTCTATAGGGGTTCTGAAAGGGTTCTGTAGTGATTCTGAAAGGGTTCTGAAAGGGTTCTGTAGAGGTTCTACAGGGGTTATGGGGTTATGAAAGGACGGGCGTTGCGGGCGGTGGTCATCGACCTCTCATCGACCCTACATCGACTTCTCATCGATCCTGTATCGACCTATCATCGACCCTACATCGACCCCCATCGACCCCACGTCGATCCTGCATCGACCCCACGTCGATCCTGCATCGACCCCACGTCGATCCTGCATCGACCCCACATCGACCCTAAATTCACACTAAATCTGATCTAAAGAGCCATAGCGGAGTTACGGTAAAGGTTTAGAAATATTCTGAATTTTCAGTTGTAGCTAGGAAACAGTCACGTGCTGATATAATTATTCGCTAACGAATGAATTGAGCTCGTAGTCCTCATGGGAAAGACGTTGCCATGGATGCTGACGGCAAGCTATCTTTAAAAATGCAGTTTTAGAAATATTGACAATCGATTGGAGGTAGAAAATAGCATTTATAAACAGTTTTTTTTTCTAATAACACTACCGATTTCGTACAAGTGCATTACAACAACAACAACAACAACAACAATTTATTATGAAAGAAACGCTTACAAGAATTAAGATACTTGCCAACCCGCAAATTAGCAAAAACAATACTATTCGAGGCGGGGGCAGGGGAAAGATAATTAAATAATACATTGTAAAACTAACTATCAGAAGCTTATCTGCAAAGTATAAATTGGAGTGGTAACTGCTAATAATATTTTGTTTTGTACAAGATGAGTGATAGTATTTATCTTTATGAATCTATGGAGAGTTTATAAAAATAATTAATGATAATAAGGGACGGTATAAATAAAGTATAATGAGCTATATCTACTTTTTACGGATATTGGACAATATTTGAGAGACTTCAATATAATCATCTTCATGTGCAAGTATATCAAAAAGTATGGTCTTTATTTTTCGCTTAATTTTTTTTAGCAATTTTACAGAAGAAGGGAGTCCATCCAGATTTGAGGTCCTATTCGTGAAAATGAAGATTTCTGTTTTTCAGTTCTAGAATACCTAATGTAATAGCATTCATTTGTTGAAGATCTGGTTCGATACCGATGTATTTCTTTAGTTTGTTGAAAAATGTTAAGTATGTTTACCGGAGCTACTTTATTTTGGATATCATATATTAAATTACTAAGGTGCTCAAAATATAAAAATGACAGAGGTAGTGTTTTTGATTGGATAAAAAAGGGAATTGCGTGATCTCTTGTTTTTGGAAAATATATCAAACGGAGTGCTCTTTCTTGGAGGATTAAAAGTTTATTTAGATGAGATTGTGCACATTGACCCCATGCACAAATACCATAGGTCAGGTAAGGTATGATCAGTGTACGAAAAATACTTAAAAGGGTATACCTGGGAATGAAATGTCTTAATTTGGCAATGATTCCTATGGATTTGCTGACTTTTTGGCAAATATGTTCTATATGATTTTTTTCACGAGAGTCCTGAATCTATAAATACCCCTAAATACTTAACGAAATATTTCATATCTAGAAATTGTTCAGCATAATTTGAGTTATTAAAGATTTTAATTTTAGGATTAAAGAGTAAAGATTTTTGACGTGGTCAAAATAATATCATCAGCAAAAAGATGAAAACTAAAATCAAGAGAAGACTTATGAATATCATATATATAAATTAAAAAAAGTAGAGGGCCAAGTACAGATCATGTGGTACGCCACAGAGTGTTGTCTCTTGGTTTGAAATGTGCTCATTCACATCGGTTGACTGTTTTCGGTTGGTTAAATATGATTTGAACCAGTCATTTAAATAAATGAAGTCAGATTTTTAGCTGTTCAGTTCAACGAACTGAAAAAGGCCCTTTTTTTACCTCCCCCCTCCCAACTCCTTCCAATTTTTTGCGCTCGCCCTATTCTCGCGCGGCCTAAAATGCGAAAAACCCGGGGGGAAAACACAGAAACGCTTGCTACGCGGGCTACAGTGCAAAAGAAAACCAGGATCCCGTTCCTCAAAGTCCTCAGGATTAAGAAAAATATTTAGCTCAATGTGCCAACTCGTGGACAACTGATTTGGGTTTAAAAACCTGATGTTTGATGAGAAATAAGTAGTCTACTTTTAATACTAGATTAAAGAAAGGCCTCAAGCATGTTTAGGCATGGTGTGAACATGAAAACGAGGCTACAGCTCTTTTGTTGAATAGAGTCACTTGAATTTGCTCAAATCCTAGAACAATAGTGGTTATAACTAATCTCAGCGTTTTTAGTCGTCCTAATATGAAATTTTGGTAAAATGTCTATCACGTGACCACCCACGTGATCACGAAAAGTTGAAAATTAAACTAAAAACGGGGTGGTACATTGTATATTTTAAGTAACGATTTTGTGTTTACCTGATTACACTTGTGGTTGACTTTAAAGATCAGTTTGGAATGGTTTACTCTGGTAGACTGTTAAGACGAAAATATACAAAACAGGTCACGTGACCTATTCTTCGAACCATTTTTCGCTATTTATATCCTCTTCAGTGATAAAAAGTCAACCATTCCGGACACTGTCCCATTTCCCATAACCAGCTTAACATTTTGAACCGAAAATCTGAAACTAATCAATAACTTCCGCCACCCCATTTTGATTTCTTTGTTTTATCAGCCTTAAGGTCACGTGACCTTCAAAACACCAAAAATGTTAAGAGACACGATTACCGTATTATTCCAGAGTTATAGGGTATTTCATATATAAATGACAGAGATAGCAAATTTTGAATGTTTTATCAGAACTGCTCAAAAACCATGCCTTAACATGCTTGAGGCACCTCTTACTAAAAAAATGCCAAAATCCTCGGGTAAAATAGAATCCAGGATTAATGTTAGTCGGGCTTCGAGGAACTCATGCCAGGCCACCACATGCGACTGAGGCCTAAAACACCTTTGCCTTTCTCGGTATTTCAGTTCAGAAGCCAGCTTGAAACCAAATCTGAATATTGAAGAAAGAAAATCGGAAAGATCAATACTGGGTGGTGTAGTATAGACCGCCGGGCCCTATTTCAAAATGGCGAATCTTGTTTGAATAATATAGAGAGTAGTAAATAACAGTTTAATGCTACCATGTTAAAGAGTATACCAAGATTAGCGATACTCTGAATGTTAGGGGTGATAGCATAAAATGGTACTAAGTTATCGAGATGCAGTCAATATAGTATATAGAGAGTAGTAAATAACAGCTGAATGCTACCATGTTAAAGAGTATACCAAGATTAGCGATACTCTGAATGTTAGGGGTGATAGCATAAAATGGTACTAAGTTATCGAGATGTCAATATAGTATAGAGAGTAGTAAATAACAGTTGAATGCTACCATGTTAAAGAGTATACCAAGATTAGCGATACTCTGAATGTTAGGGGTGATAGCATAAAATGGTACTAAGTTATCGAAATTTTGAGTTTATGCCGAACTAGCCTCGTTTCCGTGATTTCCCCTGTATTTAAATGTCAATAACTTCGCAGCAATGAAAGACCAAACTCCCAAACTGCTCAGTATTACTTACTCTGACATGCTTTAATACAGGCGGCATTCACTTCACCTAATATCCTACGTTTTTGGCATAATGCAAATTAGATCAGCCATATTGGAATAGGATCTGTATAGCAGGTAAGAAGGTGGTAGTAGAAGGCAAGAAGGCGTTCCGACCCACTATAAATCACTTGCACTTATCCGCTTTCAGAGACATAATAACAGTAAAACAACAACACTGCAAATGTCGCCCTTTATCAGAACAGATATCCGGGTTTTAAACAAACAAATAGAAAGGTTGCGACTTTTGACATTCACTGATAACACGACAATTATCAATCGACATTAAAAATAAATAGCCGCAAGTGTGCTGATACTAATGGCACTGGGAGAATGTTTTTCACGAAGAAGCTGAGATAACAGAGTGACCGCGTTCAACCCGTGAGAGTAGTAAATAACAGTTGAATGCCACCATGTTAAAGAGTATGCCAATATTAGTAATACTCTTAGTTTTAGGGGTGATAACATAAAATGGTACAAAGTTATCGAGATTTCAATATATATAGAGTTTCGTTTTTTATTGTTTGAGCCGCGATAGCTATACCTAACTAGCCTCGTCTTCGTGATTTTCCCTGAAAGACCCAAACTCTCAGTTTCTCGCAAAAACAAAGGCATTTGTGTTGTTATCAACAATGGCTAATACGATTTAGAGTGCATGTGATGACTCTCAGGGTCATTTGTAATTATCTCGGCTTGACAAATACGCAAAAACATTTATCGTTATTTATTTGCAAAGAATTTGTTCTCAATCTGTCGAATTGAAGATAAATTATGGGCCTAAAATAAGTTAAACTTAATACAGCCTTGCGTGTTCCATCACAGCGAAAAATAAGTTATTCATCACTAAACGTCGGATTGCCTGTAAAAGGTTTTGTTACTTTTTGTTTACGTTTGCTACTCTTTTTTGTCATGCGTCCTATTGTAAAAGTTTATGTTTAAATGTCAATTTTTAAGAATCATTATAGCTCGGAAGAGCTCAAAAGAGATAATATATAATGTTGATGAAGGATACTCTTTATAAATATTCAAGTTTACGCATAAATATAAAAAGAGGAGCGCGACAAACAGGGTATTTGGAAAAGCTGGGCTGACGACTGAAATATTTGCGCAAGATCTCAGCTACGTTTATGAAGGAATATTTGTAAATTTTACAAGCAAAAACACTGAAACATCCCATACCCCTGCCTTCTCAAATGCCCGGCTAATGATATCAGTAAGAGAAGTAGATACTATGCTATCGACGCCAAGGTCATACAGGAAACAAACAATATAAAATGTATCTTTAGGTCCATGGGAAATTCACGTTTTGTGTCACTAATAATAAGGGGAGTGGCTTCAGTAATGATGATTTTATGCTCAAATAGACCTCTCAACCACTGGACATTGATAGAACTCTGTATCTCAGTAGAACTTGTCCTAACTGAATTATGAATATAACTTGACTCTTTTCTTAGTGCTATTGGGGGTGCCGTCGAAGTTGTCAGCGACCCTTAATTATGTAGAAATCTGGTTAATAAACCTGAGCGTTGCCAAGTCTGACTTGAGTCTTCTCTTAGTGCTATTGGGAGTGCCGTCAAAGCTGTCAGTGAATCCTTAATTATGTAGAAATATGGTTAGTAATTAAGCCTCCGTCAGGCTATAAACAGAGAGCGTTGTCTGATATATCTATGGTATTTAGATAGGTGAGTAGTTCACCTGTACAATTACAACCTGCGTTACAATAACAACCCTTATCTGTCCCCGGAGCCAACATGGACTTGCTCTCTTGACAGTTTACTGTTTATACATCACAGCCGCTGTTCACTTATCAGCGGGCTCTCTCATTCGAGCTGCTTTCGCAATAAATCAATTTGAAACATAAACAGCCCTCTTTCTGTCGTAATATGTCACCATGTACCGTTGCTGTCTTTTTCATAGATCCATCTGGTATATCGAGCATTGTTATTAGACCACACATCCAAACCGTTAACGTACGCGTCCAACAGCTAGCTTTGTTTCAGGTTTGCAAAAAAGGCTGCCACAATCAGTTATTAAGAGGTTCAGGTTTACAGCCGGGTGAATTAGGTTGCACCCTCCATTGGGTATGCCATTATGCTGGCAAAAAGATTTTGTTTTCAAGCTGGCCACAAGAATGGCTTTACACCTCGATATCTTGGCTAAAAGGGTAACAATCAAGGTAAACTGAAGGTTGGAAGATTATCAAAAATCTGTCAAACGTTAATGGGGGGCGTTGAACATCATATCGAATGCCTTCGATACCTGACACAGCCTTTTTAGTTTGGCCATAATTAGCACTATATGGAGCACTCCCCTACACCCTGGTCGGGAACTTTACCGGATTGCTTTTCTGAGGTTTCGCGTACGAGTGGTCCATCTCCTGATTTACTGTCTAAGTAGAGAACGCGGCATACGAGGAAGAAGCCGATGAACGTTCAAGACAACACTGAATAGAAACAATTGGAGTTTTCATTCAAGCATGTACACAAATCACCAGCTATTATTACAAATCATATCAAATCATATCGTATCTTACAATGAGAATTTGTATTGGCCACATTGGTATAGGCAGGGATAACTAACCGAACTAGGATGTGCATCACTGGACAGTAGTCAGTGTTGGCTTGGATTTACGACTTGGTTGGATGAAAAAAGTTATATTTCATGGTCAATCGGTAATACGGAATTAATTACTACGGCTACTGTTGAATAACGAAGTCGCTTGGACAAGTCTGCAACTATTTTAACGAAGGAGCGATATGAAATAACACTGACTGGGTTTCACCGTCAGGAACGACTGATTACGATCCTGAGTATATGCTAGCGGGCGAGACCATTAGACAATTGGTCTTATTACTACTGTAAGAACGACTGGACATCGACGCCGACGCGTAATCAGTCATCCAAGCGGGCTGACATCTAAAATAACTAGCTTTCATTTCTCGCGAGCTGTTTTCGTATTTAACTGGTTTGTATTTCTCGGATACTGGAAACAAAAGCACCACTGATGCAGTGTGACAAAAGTCTGACCGTGACTCATAAAAATGAACTTAAGATTTTAAAACTGAAGAATACTTCTGCGGCAGCATCAGTTGTTAACCGCACTCATCGCTCGTTAGCAATCATGACTGAAAAATCAGCTACTTAAAATTATAGCAATATAGTTTGCGTATACAGCCGTAACCAGTCGGCGGCACTCTTTAAGAGTTGCATCTCCTGAAGAAGCTTATATTATGACTTAAATGTTATATCATGTTATACTCAAATTAATTTTCATTTGAAAAAAAAATCAATGGAGAGACTTGCCTTCAAATTTTGATGTCCAGGATGAGTTTAGTGCGAGCCAGTTACGATTCGAACTTGTAGACGCGGTTTGTCAAGAAGTGAAGGACCACATCAAGGTTTCCTCTGCGTGGAGTTAGGATATGTCTTCCTATAGCAGTTAAACTTACCAATGTAAGATCGGCCTAAAACCATGAATATCTGTAAAGATTTCTCTACCTTGGAGCTCAGATAGAGTGTTAGAATAAAGATGAATGTCTCTTCGCAATGCCGCACTGCGTAACAATCACTTTCGGGCCTCACTATTATGTTAATATTAAAGGGATCTGTTAGTAAGAGATGTGTTAGTATATACTGTCGGTGGATACAGTGAGTGGCGAGGATAAGCACTATATAACTCAGTTTAACTGGATTGAATACTAGGTCTGATTGTGCCAACAAAATACCTGTGCGATGACGCAAATACAGCGGTAGATCAAGAGTAGTTTATAGTAGTAGTTTGCTGTACTTGCCGTCAATTCCTAGCCTTCTTCGCGGCCAGTCTCAGCGCCCGGAGCAAAGAATCATCAATATTTTCTTCCAGTTCTATACCAGAGCTACCTATCACCGAGCAAGTGATATTCGAACAACAAACGCTTCTTACATGGAGCTTTTTATTTTGCACGACGTGGGTTTAGAGAGCTTTCCCCGCCTTACTGGTTTGACAAGATATATTCCAGACTATTATGAATACGCTCTCCTACGTCTTATAATCGGCAAGTATATCTCCATATTCCCTCACCTTAAAATAGTGATTTATCAGCCTCAGGTAGAACACTGAGGGTCAAAACCTAAGCAAGTTAGGCAATGACTTGCAGTTCAGTCCACTGCAGGCATTGCGGCCGGTAGAACCAGCTTCAAAAATTCATGTCACAACAAAGTAGGTCAGTGATAACTCTCGCAAGCTACGGCGGGTCGCTGTCTAGTAGCCATATACTCATGGATGTCTGCGGCTTGCTTGTCTGCTTCTTCAGTCTTTCTGTGTGGCGAACTGATCATGTCTGGACCAATGAGCTTTACTTCATAAATCCAACTGAACAGACTGATCCATCGCTATCTGGTACTATCCATGATTGAACTGCATTGTGCAGCTCCGCCTTCGTAGATTCTCTTAACCAATGATCAGCTCTGTTCTACAGAAGTTCAGTGTTGCGTGCAGTGCTGATCGACCCGGCTGCTACCGCGATCTCCAACGACGTCTCAGTCGAGAATCGGAATCTGCAATTATATTTTCAAAATGGTGCTTATATCATTTATATAGGAATGTTAATGCAATGTTGTTCGCGCAACTCAATACGTTATGTGCGCATCCCTATTTGCGCAACTCGGAGCTCTTTTGATTATCCGTTAAATCATTTGAAAGCGCGAAATATTTTATGCATCAAAGCGAGGCTAGTCACAGTCGATGGCAGAAAATAACGTTTATTACCTTATGACACAAAATAACACAACGGTGCGGTACGACAGAAACTGAGACATTTCTGATCAGATCTTCATACAGATCCAACGTTCAACAAGCAGGATATTCGTTCGCGGTTTTTGCTTATTCGCGAGTTATTTCTGATCAGCTCTATTTTTGCGATCTTTGGGACAACTGGCCTCGCTCTGATACCATTGTTATCAAACTTCTTCCGGCGCGGGCATGAGATATAAAGCCCCATTTCAGATCACATTTGCGTAATTTCTTTTCTTTCTTGTTAACGCATGTGAAGATACATTGAAATGGAAGTCTCTTAAATAAAGAATCTTTTTTCCAGAGGATTTGAGATGAGCACAACAAAACAGTCAGAGTAAAAGGGTGATCCCTTCATGTCGGCAACACATGAATTGCTATCAAAATACAATAGAATTAACACAATACAAAACAATAGAACGAAATACACAATACAATAGAACACAATACACAATACAATTTGGTAGTAATTCATGCCTACATGAAGGGAGAACCAGTAAGAGGGTTTAGGAATAGGCTAGGATTTAGGAATACCACGTGAAAATTTCACAATTCACGACAAATTAGTGATAATGATAATAATTATAATAAATAATAATAAATAATAATAACGATGATGATGATGATCATATAATCCACAAATTATACTAATTAAGGCGGTATCGAATTAATGATGTGCTAATTCGTCCTACTTAGTAATTAATTTGACAGTGATAATGACTCTGGGAAAAAATTACATACAGCTTAATAGTACTAGCCCAAATTGAATTAGCCTGTCATTAGTGATAAAGAGGAGCCACATTACTAACTACCCTTCAAGCGAGTAGTTAAATGCTAAAAATAATACTTGAATGACAGCAAATTAAAAACCGTGGACAAAAATCATGTTGATCGTACGTCGGATCTCGGGTTAATATCTAATCAGCCAAACGGTAACAAATATAAATGAGAAGTCCAAGGACTACAGCAAAGCGGCTGGTTAAACTCCTGGGCCCGGTTCCTGAAAGCCCGATTAGTGCTAATCCTGGTAGCCTGAATTTCAGCCGTCTCCTCTGGGTTCGTTCCTCCCGAGAGAGACGTCTGAATCCAATAGCTGATAATGCCGTCCAGTGACGTCACTACCAGAAAACCTGGTAGTGATTTTTGATTGGTTCATATTCTATAATTTCGCATAATTAACATAATTATCAGCCGAGAAGACGGCAGGATTCACTTTGGACTCGCGATTGTTGATCGTTGAGTTTCAGTGGAGTGATTGTCTTTGGCAAAGACCTTGAATTAGTAAGGAAAACATCTGGAAATGGATTGAAAGTGTCCTGCACAATAACCGGCCGACTAACCTGTAAATATGTACATTTTATCGCGTCGCGTCCGCGGGGTTGTTGACAATCGATTATTTGTCCACACTCGCAGTGGTAAAGAATGTCGCTACTCTCTTCAAGGAACTGTTCTTTCCCGTAAAAGAGTCTTCGTATTTCTTCGAAAATTCTCCATTATCCTTTCATGTTTTTCTACTTTTCTGTTGCATCATTTACATAGGTAATATCTCGTAGCTGTGTCGATTCGAACGGCAGATCGCGAGACATGTACAAAGATTAACGGAAAGACAAAGATCAACTGTACTTTGCCTCCAAATATAAAATAACGATTTGTTGCTTCGGAAATATTTGCATCAATTAAATTGTTAATCCGCCTTGACGTCACTGGACGGCATTATCGGCTATTGGATTCAGACGTCTCTCTCGGGAGGAACGAACAAGAGGAGACGGCTGAAATTCAGGCTATAATCCTGGATTAACTCTCAACAAAACATATTAGTTGTCATGGTAATTAACTCTGGATTAGCGCTAATCGGGCTTTCAGGAACCGGGCCCTGGAGGGTGATGCTTGTCGGAAATTTTAAGAGGAAGTCGAACCCCTAAAAAGTGGGCGTGGCTCAAATTTGTCTTTACCCCTCAGAGGTACCAATCCCAAAACGGCACAAAAACCCAAGTGCAGTTGACTGTGAAAATACCAAGAAGCTAAGCCAGGCCAAGACAAGTAGTTCTTATCGTACGACGAGCATCTCCGTCATGTACACCAGCCTTCTTCAGGTATTAGATGTTAATAGTTTTGATTAAGATTAAAAGCTACATATCAATTGACATATATATGTGGAGAATGTCGGCAATGCAGGAAAGGAGTGGAAATAGGAAGTGACGTATAATATAACATGAGCAATAGAGAAATACAAATAGAGATAAGAACTAAGTTTCATTACGTTTGTTCACTCCGTTAGGTTCAAGAGTTTGGGCTAGCTTCGTCTATGAGGCGTGTTGAGTCTCGTGGATAGTTAATTATTTCTACAGGAATAAATTATATATCAGTATTAGAATGGTTAGGGTTGGAAAGAAGTGTTTGGAAACAGTGGTAGGTTTAGATTTAATGTTACTGGTTTGTCATCAGATCGTCTGTGTTCGTTGAACCTGTCTTTGAGACGTCGCTTTAATAGTCCATTTATGTACTGTAAATGGCAGCGGTTACACTGTATCATGCGGTATAGATCACAAACCACTGATAAAACGTACCCTAACCGTTTCAGCGGCGGATCCAGGATTTTGTGAAAGGGGGGTTGCAATATTTCTTTTATCGGAGAGCTTTGAAATGCTAGATAGATATGTGTTTATTGGCACCATATACAAACTTGTACATAGATCTCAGACCTACTTAGCAAGGTACAGTATAGAAATATCTATGTTTTATGTACTTGTTTTAGCTATTATTTTTGCGTTTTTTGAAGCAGCCATGCATATATTTACAAACTATATCCAGTGATCTCCAGGAGTCATTTTTACTCCTTCAAGACAGTATGATCTTAAGGCTTTACCAAGAACGGTGCTATAAACTAGAAATCATCCGTTAAAGTCGCTTGACTATGACAGACCAGGAGTGCACAGGACGATCAAAAACACAATGTTGACGAGGAATATAATCTTTATTTGAATCAGTAACACTATCCATTTCGTACATTTTTACAACTCATAGTGAATTACTTTAGTAATCCATGGTTGCTTTATACAAAACAGAGCTTGGGCTCTGCATCTGTATTGCTCTCGGTTCGGTTATGGCGAGACCAGTGACCAATGCAGTATCGTAAAAGGAGATCTGGTAAATCTAAACCGAATACAGTACAATCTGGATAAGACAAATACAACCATGGATGGATACGATAGCCAAAATCACATTGAAGACCGTTTAATTACTCTAGAAAATATGATTAAGAAGCAAACTAAATTATTAAATGTTAGTAATTTATACATTTGCACACTTACTGGCTCCGCGAAATACTCTAGCAAGTTTCACGTTTTTCTTTTTTTATCACATTAGTTTGTATTTTTGCTTGTAATACGTAGTGTTTGTAATACATATCTCCGCATAGGGTGGCCCTAGCTAGATAACCCTAAGGTTTTATTCCGGACATACCAACTCAGAAATATATATAATTTTGTATATTGTTTTGCGACCATCAACTTCACACCGCGGAAAAACATTATGCTCCGCTGGACTATAAGAACGAAGGCTCTGAAGTTCAAATACAAGTTTCCGAGGGTTTAAACATTTTTAGTAAATACTTTTCTAACTTAATAAACTCACAGTGAATTACAAATAGAGAAACCTTAAACCTGTAAAAGTCTTAGGCTTAGCTTAAAGTATATAGTTTTGTTGTTTTTGGCTCACGTACGTGTTTTCTTCCAGTTTGGGCGGGAAACTGGCAGGAACTGGCGGGACGCGCACACGCTGGGATCATCGAAAACGCATGCGCGAGATGTTTTGCCGCGGAAAATCATTTACAAAAGTCACGAGGTGTGCGCGCCCGCGAGACAAATATTTTCCAGCCCGTCCCTCCCACTCAGTCAAAAACAGACCTAATGTTTCGTTTCACTTGCCTGCCGCTCATGCACCCTCCGGCTTCGGTATACCGTTGTACGTGTAGCCCAGCCTAGTCCCTAGGCATTCTGGCTGGTATTTTGTCTGAGTGGGTTAATGGGATTCCTGTGGTTTGTAATGGCTTTTGACGTCACCGACCAACTGTGAGCAGTGACGTCACAAGCCATTACAAACCACAGAGATCCCATTAACCGACTCAGACAAAATACCAAGCCAGAAGGCCTAGGGACAAGGCTGCGTGTTGACCATTCTCGACCCCAGATCATTCTCTTATTTCGTACTGCGCATGCTCAACAATATCAAAGGCTCATATCTTGTGGATATGCCAGGAGTTGTATCTTACAATGCTATATCTTTTGTTGCTGTAGTTAAAGTGCATATAAGCCCTGGCTAATTATATTTCTTACAAAGAGACTAGAGGCCATATACAAAGGATTCCGGAATAAAAAGTTGATTTGATTTATTTGTCATGGTGTATCATGCCGTTCAAAGTTGCCCGAAAACGTGTCTTGGGTTGCCTGTGGACGAAAATCAAGAGCGCTAGATTGGCACTGGGTCTAGTTTGACGTCAACAACAGAACACGCTCGATGCGCCATTGCATGCAAGGCCTTGCCGAATAAAGCTCTCCGAAACGTTTAGCGCGATATTATCATCTTTCTCGGTTATCTATTCAATTATTTTGCAAATAAGCCAACGTTTTAAAGCCGCGAAGAGACGAGTTCTGTTGATGACGTCACGTTTTATTCTCGTCCCAGTCCCCGGAGGTGCGCGGAAATTATTCTACATTTGGAAGTTTAGTCGCTAAAAAAATAATGAAAACATTTTTATTTAGAAATTTCAGAATTTTTTTTCTACCTTTTAAGGTCTAAGCTTATAAAAAAAAGCATAATTGGCCAGGGCTTATATGCACGTTAAACTGTCTCTATAGGAGTGTTTACTGTTTATGAATACTATAGTGCCAACTATGATTTCAAAAGTCTGATAGGTCTTATCAGAAGTCCATTTATAACAGATCAGTCTCGACTAGTAAAGAAATGGAACGCGGCACATCAGTATAATCTATTTTTAGAACGGCGCCTAAACGACTTTCGTGGGTGAAAAACAATGGCGGCCATGTTTCTTTTATAAACACAAAATTAGTTCTCTTTAACAACTACCTTCAGATAACTCCAACACTGCTTCCAACAACAATCCAGGTTCTTTTCGTTGTGGACAAAACTGTTTAACTTGCCCTTACATTTCTGATAACTGCACCCAATATACTTTTACTTCTACGGGTGAAACCAGAACCATTACCACACACATGGACTGCAACACTAAAAACGTCATCTACATGATTCAATGTACTAAATGTAACAAACAGTACATTGGTGAAACCAAACGTAGACTTAAAGACCGCTTCAACGAACATCGTAGGACAGTTGACAAACCTTCCAGTAAATCCAAACCCACCACTGCATCTGAACATTTTCTATCTAAGCATCTAATATCCTTTTAATTCCTTTAGAACATATTTTCTCTTCTCGTGATGCTATTCGCAAAGCTAAAGAAGCTTATCTCATAACACGTGCTAACACTCTTGAACCCAATGGCCTTAACAAACGCGATGAGACCTACTAATCAGTCACACCGTTAGTTATCTTTCGTTATCATATTATGTTTTTTTACGTCATTTCCGTTTTACCATTATATATTGTCAAGTCACATTGTAAAAGCTCCTTAGCACCTGATGAAGACTAGTATGGCTAGTCGAAATATTGTGCTACATTAAATCCGTATAATTCTACGTCGTATTGGTTATTCTTCATTCTACTTATTTCTTAATCTGCGAACCATTTAGATCATTGTTTGATCCGACGTATACCAGTGGAGTGTTGTTCGTGGTCGCTCATTTATAATCTTTAACAAAGAATTTCATGTTTTGGACCAATCAGGTGCAATACGCTTGGGTATCGATTTAGCGAGACTCATTTTCTAAAAATAGATTATACCGTAATCCGATGGGCCATGACCCAGTATGAGATATCGATACTTCTGGTAATGGACTTCTGGTCTTATGTACTAACATAAAAATACGAATAATACACCGTGAGGTGGTCCGCTGGTACGTTATTGTGACGCATGATTGTCGTCATAAAAAATCACACTTTTCTGCGGATCGACTGATCGTTGAGATATTTTGGACCATGTATAGAATAGTAAACACAAAACAGAATTCCAATATACATAATATTTCGGAGACTCCAAGTGCTTCTTTTAACCCCTTGATTTTAAGTAAAATGCGAAATCTTCAAAACGAGACAATATATTTCTTTTAAAATCTAACGTTGGTAATTATAACGTGTACGTGTTTCAATAAAATCGATTGAATGGAAACTTCTGCAGCAAGTGATACATAAATGTTACCGCAAAATGTCAGGCAACTATATATATGATCGCCGCTTCCAATTCTCTGCCGGAAACTACACGCACATATGTCCAGCGGTAATCCAAAACGTTTCCTACCAATCCAAACAACGGCATTCTCGCCAAAGCATGTGCAGAATCGTGCCTAGTCCCATTCCTATTTCGAAACATCCCTCCCCTGTTAGACTTGTCTATCACAAACTGGAAACAAATGAAAAGAGACCTATTTTTTTTGCGCAGCTATACAGATAGCTAGTGTCTTGGACTCGTGGTGCAGATGATCTCCTCACCCCATGCGAGACACGCAAAAAAGAGGGGGAAAAACTATTGACCATATCAGTTCTCCATGGGCCTTTGATGTGGATATTTCATTGGTTGGAACCGCATAACAGGCTACAATGTAGCGGCTGATTTGCTCAATTTACTATCAGGTGAGCGAGAAGCAGGAAACAGGCCAGGAATCCCACCACAGGTAACCCAAAATCTAAAACGCTCTTTCCAAAATAATGGAAAGGTGGGTAAAAAAGGTATGGTATAAAATAGATTAGTATATACCACACCAGTGAATATCACTTTTCGCGCGCTCTGATTGGCTACTCAAACAGTGAATAATTGTTAAATGCACCCGGGATTTAGTGATGCAGTAGCCTCCCTCTAGAGCACATTTCGTATGAGTGGGACAAACTACGGCATGTCCGTAGCCTTCCATAACTCTGTAATTTGATTGGATCAGAAGGACAAAACCAATATGGAAACCATTTCAATGTCACGGCATGCCGTGCGGTAACCGTGCCGTAGTCCGTGCCGTAGTTTGTCCCACTCATACGAAATCTGCTCTATTTACGAAATTGCGCACTGATGGTTTAGAACAAAAGTTTCATATCGAGGCTGACAGGGAAATAAGATACGTATCAGCAGAAGTCCATAACAGTAAACTCCAAACCTGCCTATCCTTCCCCCCCCCAACCCCCTCGGATTTTTTTTACTTCAATATTGTCATAAAAATTACAACTTCAAACCATTATAAAACAACAGTGATTTATTTATTTACAAGCACAAATCTCTATCGCCGCAAACACAAACGACTAATTACAATTCACACATTGATTCTATTTACCAACAAACGAACACATCACAACACGCACGCTCCCACGTGTGTCGGTCAGATATTTACAGAGTCTTTAATGTAAATGTTCGTGATTAATTTCAATTAGGAGATAGTTCAGTGGACGGTCACGACAGAGTAAATTCGCGTATCCGAGTGCAGATGGAGGTGAAGAGGTTCTTATGTATAAAATTGATTGATAATTTAGAAAAAAGTGACTTCCTATTCAAATGATTTGTTCATTAGCCTCTCCATACTCGGTGATATAGCCACATTCTCAAGCTCGACTTCTCTCGCGCCGTTACCAGCTCCCAGGTAAATCGCGCGATCGTCGTCCTCGCTAACTAAAGGAGGCCTGGGCACTGCCTTGTTGACGTCACTGCATGAGCGAGTGCGGCGCAAGTTTTCGCGCCATTCCTTTAACTTCTCCTCGGGATCGTCCTCGAATGTTAGTGACCAGAATGTGTCGCGCTTGCGTTGACTTTTGGCTAGTTTTTCCTCCAAGTCTTGCACTCGAATTCCAGCAGCACTGTAGAAAACAAAACAGAAAAGAAACTAGACGCCGCCGGATAATTAACAATTATTCTCTTCATTGTCTGTGAAAAGTGGTGGATATTTACCAAGTGGCGAAGCGGCGGCGAGGTAATTATATCCATCGCTAGTCACCGACGTAAAGCATCTTTCTTGGAACTGAGATCATGGGCAATCATTGTGATTATACCACGTAAGTGAATAGCGCTTTTAGTGCGCTCTGATTGGCTACTCAAACATGGGCTATCCTTTGCTATTCACCTCCGAGCGAAGCAGCGATCACCTCGCACGAGTTTCTTTCCATTTGACAGAAAATAAGATAAATATTTGGTGCTGGCTATTCACCTGTGTGGTATATACTAAAACAATTATTCACCTCAGTGTCGTTGAATAGTGGTATTATCATATGACCCGTACGGCCCCGCGCGCGCTTTCCTTTCAAAACCATTTACAAAAGTCACGTGATGAGGGCCGGACGTGTATGGCGTGAGCGGGCCGGAAAAAGCCGTCCGGCCCTGGACAATTTTTTCTTGCTGTTTTGCGGTTTGATCTACAAAAAATATGGTGATATGATAAAAAACCTATTGACTGAGTTAGGTCGGGCCGGACGGGCAAATATTTGACTTGCGGTCATTTTGTACGGACGTCGCTGCGCTCGGTCCGTACGTTATGACCTTGAACAAAATATTATCCCGTCCGGCCCGACCTAACTCAGTCAATAAGTACCAAGTATTACCTCCATTTCGGTGAATAATTGTTAACTATTCACCTCCCGGCGTAGATACAAAATGGCTTCTTGGCCTCGCGCCAGAAGAATTCACTTATTAATGGTTCTTTCAACTTTTTGAAGTAAGTTGTGCTCCTGGTTTAGGCTGCTTATTTCATTTGCGTGGGAAATAGTAAAAAAAATGTTTATTCTCCTAGTGTCGGTAACTAGCGGTGGATATTTACCTTGCTGATTCGCCACTCGGTAAGCTGATCCACCACTAGTCATCTCCTCTTCGGGAATAATTGTTAACTATGCACTATTTTCGGTCTCGTGCGCGAGCATTTCACTTAATTGTTAATGGCTTTTGAACTAATTTGAGGATCTTTCGTGACATATTGTATTTCGGGCTAGAAAGAGATTAGCCTGTTCCAGGCTCTCAGATAGTAGGGAAGGGCGCAAGAAAAACGAGGCGAAAACCTCGTTCCCAAGGGCCGCTTTACGCGCATAATCCAAGTTGGGTTTCGACGCCATCTTCGGATTAGGCTCGTAAAAAGACCCGTACCCCTTGGTAATGGGCTTCTGATATATGTTTTATAATTTTGCTGACATACTCGATACATAGATTATCGACCAAGCTTGTTCGGTCCGGGTGGGAGATATTGGTCGAGTTCTTTTTTGTGTGTGTATAGACCGAACCCGAAGGGCGAGGTCTACACACATTCAAAAAAGTACTCGACCAATATCCCCCATCCGGACCGAACAAGCTTGTCAATATTAAAATGTTTCATCCACTATTATTTAGCGATTCAAACAATCAAAGCTGTATGTACTAAATACATGGACCACTCCACTGCAATGCTATACAGTAGCGTTTTATAGTCTGATTGGTCAGCTGAATGACAAGTCATTTCTGATTGGCTGAGCATAAGATTGAACCCCTTTCAATGTTAGGTAATTCAGTTAAGGGATCCCGTTCACCTCGAATTATCCGAGAAAAAAAAACAGCAAAGAAAATCCGGCTAAATGTGTACCAAAACTCTTCAACTCGTCCAATGTAATACATAGACCAGGGATTGGTTACTTGTCATCGTCATCGTTCAGGACAATCTGGTTTTGCCTTTTTTTGGTACATGGTCCAGTTGAATGCTAAACAGACGGTTTTGAAATTTAGCCGACCGGACTTCCTTGCCGTGCTGAACGGAAAGATCCCGAAAGCTCCCATCATTGTGAGTTCTATAAAGACTTCTAAAGAGAGTTAAATGGAATTCCCCTCCTTGTTGTGAGGCCTTGGTTCGTGAAATGTCTGCAAATGCTTTGCTGGAATAAAGTCAGTGACATAGCTTCGCCGTTTCTCTTCAAATTATTTTTTGAAGAACCGACAAAGTAGCGGGTTCAGCTAAATTTCAGGTATGTTTCCCAGCTTGTTTTGATTCTGGCAAACGTTTTCAGTTGAATTTGGGTTGTCGTTTGTCTTGGCTTTGGTGTGTTTTGACTGGTGTTCAGAAATTCGGAAAATACAACTTTCTTTCTTTCTTTGACTTTGTCATGCCTTTCTCTGTACTGTAGTCTGTGTTGCTTTATACATGTAATTCATTGCTTTTTGGAAAAAGGTTTTGCAATGTTATTAATTTTTATCTTCTGACATTACTTTTTGTGTTATATCTTGAGTTAAAAAAAACATATTTTTTCATTGCTTTTTTTACTAAACGTTTCGTGTGGAAACAATCTCAATACACTGTCAATAGACCAGTTCGCGATTAATTCCGACATTTTGAATGAAATACAAACGTGGCGTTGTATCCAATGCCAAAAATTTCCGTAAAATCGAATTTATGAAATATTCACAGTGATTAACTGATCAAAATTTGAGGGATGTAGCTGTGCTGGGAAGCGTGGTCTTTTTTCAGTTTTGAGTCAAAGTGCGCGGGAAAAATTTATAGACAAACGACGAAATGTATGGGAAAACTGAAAATACAATTTCACGCTTCTCAGGCACAGCACAGCTACATCGCTCAAATTTTGATAAGTTAATATTTTGCCTGGTTTGCAGACTGTGAATATTTCATAAAATTTGATTTGGCGGAAATTACTATTTAGCATCGGATTCCCTTCTCATTCAATGTTGGAATTAAAAGCGAACTGGTCTTTTTAAATCAACATTCAAACTATATACCGACCGTAAGACGATTTACCGGACCATTGAAGAACCAATCAGATTTCTCTCAGTTAGCCGCAAAACCAGCTTCTTACTACTAAATGTATTTGATAATGCAAATACTTACATGACTTTGATCAGCAGTTCCTTGCGAGTCTTTAGAAGCTGCTGTAGCTTGGCACGCGTTGTCGCTCTCTTTTTCTTGAGCACCTTATCACGCACTCTCTGTCGTACTTTCTCGCCATGGAGTTGTTCCTGGCGTTCTATTGCTACACTGAAATTAACAATAGAGACCATAACTATTAATTTCGTGTTTAAAATCAACGACATTTTATGGGTATTCTGGCTCCAACACCTGCATTTTTGGTTCCGTTTGAAGAATTGATCCTTCGTTTTCCGCTCTGAGCTGCTGCGTGCGTGGTGGAAAACTCTTTAAAGTTCTTTCAAGCCTAAATTTGTAATCATTAAATACGAATTCTACATCAAGTAAATGGGTGAATAGTAAAATATTTATTGATTTGAGTGTTGCGTCTATGAGAAATAGGTTTATATTTCCGGTATTTGGGCCTAATATCAGTGATTTTACCAAAACTAGCAATTTTTATAAATCAGAAATAGTTTCATTCACAAGGAGAAAGAAATTAACTTTTGTTGGCCTCCTGTGAAAATCACATCTAACTCGGAACCTAACCCAGTGCCTCCGCACATCCTACATACGTCCTAACCAGGAGTACCCCCGGGATATTGTAGTCACATTCGTCATATGTCTACAGAAATAGGAGTTAGTGTGGTACAACACTTACCAGGCGTCGATAAACTTGTCTTCCTGCTCAAGAATGTCATTCAACGCACGGCAATACTCCCTTCGACGCCTTATACTACAATATAGAAAACATTAGAATATTAAGAAAAACAAAGATCATGAATCAACCAAAGCCAACGCAGAAATATCGTATCAGTGCGGCGGCAGAGAAAACAGGAGTAACAGGCTCGCCTCACAATGGTGAAGAGCAAAGCACATGCAGAACTTACATCCTAAAGACATACACATTACATATGAACACTGAACTCTATTGCGCATGTGTATTCACCTCTTGGTAATCTTTGGCTTGTAGCTAGAGTCACTAAATGAACTGAAACTTCCTCCCATTATAGTCAAAGAAGAAAAGGACAGTTCAACAATTATTTGTTCTCGTTTTAGCTCTATAAGTTCAATGGACAAATGGTTGTGTGAATTTGGATTTCCGCGCGTCGCCCTGCCTTTTATATCTAGTACTTTGCGCGTGCAGAGCCCATTATGACCTTTTTTGCGTTAAACCAATCAAAAGGCAGAGTGTGTGCACGCGCAGTGCGACGTGAATGGTGCCAAGGAACGCGGATAAACAAGTGTAAACAACTTCACGCATGCGCACTTCGGTGAATGAGATTTTCTTTAAATTTACGTGGTTGTCATAGAAGTCACTATTTTTTCACTGATAAATATTTCATTAAAGTAGTGTATCTAAACTATTGTTATTTTACAACAAGCTTGGCTAAGCACTGGTGTGGTTTGTGGATTCAACGGTTATGAAATGAAGGATTCCGTGTGACTATATAACATTCAAGCGCGCGCACATTTCAGGGCTCGTGATTGTGATCGTCGCAAAGCGACTAAAATATTATGTTCGGCGACTAAAAGTTGACGATCAGTCGCGGGTTAGCAACAGGTTTTTATTGGCCAGTAAACCTTGTTACAATACTTTGGCGACTAACATTTGCTGTCTGGCGACTAGAATAGATTTTACTTGGTGGTCGCAAAATGGCGATCAAGGATATTTTTTAATTTGGAGGCCTGCATTATATTACATGTGATTATTGCTGCCGCAGCGAGCGAGCCTGAAGCGAGCGAGCAAGGCAGCAGTTATAATCTGTAAGCGGGTCCAAATCTCGATTTGTTTTTTTGCCACAATGCATCACTTCTATTGTCTTTTTTTACCACAATACTTTGCACGGATCTGATCGTCACGCAACATTACACGAGGTGGAATCTGCATTGTTGGAGCAAACTACGTTCAACCGGTAACCGTAATTAATGCATTTCTGTGTATGCGATCCTTATGTAGATTTAGATTTAGATTTCTTTATTAAACACTCTTTAAGACAAAGTATACACAGAAATTAAGTAAAGATTACTATTATAAAATGACTAGTTTGATTATATAAGTTAATCGGTATAGAGGAAGAGTGTGCAGTGGTTAAAGGAGCTAAGCTTTCGAGTTAACCACTGCCACATAGGAAGTAAAGACTAAGTCCAAATTAAATTATATAATACAATATGTAAAAACTGTAAGTACAGGCTGGAATGATAATTAGATACTGTATGTCATCTTTGGTTATAGCTGAAATTTAAGAAGATGTTTCTTATAGTTTTTTTAAAACTGTGAATGTCTTAAGCTTTTTATCTCAGTTGGGACAGCTTGCCAAATTTTTGATAAGGAGAAGTTGAAAGTACGTAAGCCATAGTTTTTGCAAGGGTCGAAATAATTTTTTTGCATACCTGGTATTGTAAGGATGGATTTCAGATGCATGTATAAAGTATCTAGAAAAAATATTTGGAGTATTAGATTTGTCAATAGAGATTTTATGACCAATATGGAGATTTTTAATTTATAAATATTATCAAGAGTTAACGCTCCTAACAGATTAAAATAAGGATTGGCGTTTTCCCTACTGTGTGCAAAGAAAATACTGCGCATGCATTTGTTTTGTTTTGTCTTAATTTTAGTTAGTTTAATTTTATAAGTATTACCCTAACTCATAATTCCATATTGTAAATAAGGATATATAAGTGTATAGTAAAGCTGTCTAAGCATTTGATAGCTAAGGAAATATCTTTTGATATTTTGTTATTTATATGTCGAATTTGGTGTTCCCAGTTGAGGTTTTTATCTATATATATTCCTAAATATTTGATATAATTTTTCTGTTCAATATTAACTATATTAATTTGATTTTTTTTACGAGGTGATGAGATTATCATGTAATTTGTTTTCTTAAAGTTAACAGATAGTTTATTAGCAGCACAGTATTCTATTAAATGCTGGAATTCCTCATTTCATATAACTTTCTCCAATTCTTTTGGGTCATCACAGGAATAGAACAAATTAGTATCATCTGCAAACATTCTGAAAGAGACTTTTTTTGCACAATTGGGCATGTCATTGACATACAAAAGAAATAGTAATGGGCCAAGGGTTGATCCTTGTGGGACTCCACATATAATATTCAGTGAGCATACTGGAATTTTCATCATGCATTTGTACATAACTGTATTCTATTTTGAAGATAGCTGCAAAACCAATAAAAGGGGATGCCACGAATTCCATATTTATATAACTTTTTTTAGTAGAATATCATGGTTTACAGTATCAAAGGCTTTTGATAAGTCAACTGAGAAATATCCCACAAGTTACTTTGTTGTTATCAATGTTCATTTTCAGTTGATCAGTAAGTTCAAGAATTGCTTGTTCAGTTGAATGTCCTTTTCTAAAACCAAACTGGTAATTAGACAATATGTTATGTTTTTCCAAGAAAAGTATTAATTGGTTATATGCAAGCCTTTCCAGGATTTTTGCAAAGGGCGAAAGCGTTGCAATTGGTCTGTAGTTTCCAGCGTCAGTAACTGTGCCACTTTTATAAATAGGGGTAATTCTAGATACTTTGAGTATGTCAGGCACAATACCAGTTGTGATTGACTGATTATAGATGTGAGTGAGAGGGGATGAGAGAGACTAGCTAGCCATACTAATTAATTTATTAGGAATGTTAATCGTGGATTTATTACTGTTTAGATTTGATAAAAGGGTATAACTACATGTGACAGGCGACATAAAAAAAACTAGATGCTGGACTTTGAGTTATAAATTATGTGGGGTTTATACCACTTTGATTAGTTATTGTTTTTTCCAAGTTACGACCTACATTGATGAAGTGTTGGTTAAACTGTTCCGCTATAGCATGTTTGCCAGTGAAAATTATATTATTATGTATAAGTCGTGTAGGGTAAGACTGACTTTTTGTCTTTCTCTTAATGAGGGTGCCAATCAGTTTCCATGTAGACTTCAGATTATAGTTATTTATTTCAAATTGATATTTATAGTAATTTGTTTTGTTTTTTCTTTAGTAGATGATAAGAATATTACAGTATGTTTTGTATTGTTGTATTTTAACAGCATTGTTGCTAAGAAAATATGTAATCATGAATTTGTTGACGTGTAGGCGAATTCTGTGTGAACTGTCACTTTCCAAAGAGCAAGATCTCTCCTGTTCTCAAGATGGTGAGCAGGAAATAATTTTATTCTATTGACCTTCGATAAAGTCAAGCAGCCGGTTCAATCTCAATTACGGTCTCAATTACAGTTGATTTCCGGTGTTTAAACTTCACCGGGGAAATCGAACAGCAGTTTTTGTGCCAGGAATATTTAGAAAATGTTGGGAATTAGTAGGCTCAGGGGATTTAGCGGGAGATCATTGATATGTCGGGACAAAATGAAAATAAATCGCGACAACTTTTGAGATACACACAGCAGCTTAAACAGGATTCAGTCGAACGATAGCCCCAAAACTACAAAATATATTCATCTAACACCTTGGCATTTTTACCACCCAGTAATATATTTTTCTACCCTGGATCAGAGGTTGGAAACCGCCTCTCCTAGATCACATTAGCTTCTCCTTTCTCACTCGACTAAGACGTCTCGCTTCGAGTCTCTGGTATCCAGGGTAATATTTTTCCTGCCAAAGTGCTAAGTACACACTGTAGGTTCTCTTCTAATACACTTCCTTAACTGAGCGGAGCAGCATTCACTACCTGTTAGGTATACTAGTTTATATAATAACGGTATGTAAGGCAAACGAGTAGACATTGTTGTGGAACATTTGTGAATTTCAGTGTTTCCCAAAATGTGTCCTCGTTTGCGCGCGCGAAACAGTTGTTTCGAAAACAAAAATGCTTCCGAAGAGGAAATCGTTTGCTCGCCGAAGCAACAATTCCCAGGGCTGCGCTACATACGTTGCGAACGCGCGATCATTTAATTTCTTTCTCGTGAAATGTTTCTTGGTTTGTCTATTCAGCCAGCTGGCAGTAAACATTTTTCTTGATTCCATCATCCAAGAAACGTTATCAGCATCAATCGGTTTCTGAAACAAAGTTTTCTCATTTGCGCAGGCTTTAGCATAAGTCAGACACCACTAAACTTGCTCAACCGCCGACTCAGACGATCGATCAGCGAATTCGAAGACAAAAATCACCTAAACTTTGGTTACTTTACTACTTTTTTCACAGGATTTCTTGACACTGATCAATAGCGAAGTTGAAAAAATTCGGAGGGGGGGGGGGGGGGGGGTGCACTCATGTTTAAGACGTATTATATGTGCGGCGGTACAGAATACTTATTGTGGACAGACGGAAATCACAATAACTTGGAAATCCGGATTTCCGCACGTATTATATGTGCGGCGGTACAGAATACTTATTGTGGACAGACGGAAATCACAATAACTTGGAAATCCGGATTTCCGCACGTATTATATGTGCGGCGGTACAGAATACTTATTGTGGACAGACGGAAATCACAATAACTTGGAAATCCGAATTTCCGCACGTATTATATGTGCGGCGGTACAGAATACTTATTGTGGACAGACGGAAATCACAATAACTTGGAAATCCGAATTTCCGCACGTATTATATGTGCGGCGGTACAGAATACTTATTGTGGACAGACGGAAATCACAATAACTTGGAAATCCGGATTTCCGCACGTATTATATGTGCGGCGGTACAGAATACTTATTGTGGACAGACGGAAATCACAATAACTTGGAAATCCGGATTTCCGCACGTATTATATGTGCGGCGGTACAGAATACTTATTGTGGACAGACGGAAATCACAATAACTTGGAAATCCGGATTTCCGCACGTATTATATGTGCGGCGGTACAGAATACTTATTGTGGACAGACGGAAATCACAATAACTTGAAAATCCGGATTTCCGCACGTATTATATGTGCGGCGGTACAGAATACTTATTGTGGACAGACGGAAATCACAATAACTTGGAAATCCGAATTTCCGAGCTACATTTTCTGGTAAAACAGTGTCTGGTTCTGGACCGCATGGCCGCACAACAACCACAAATAACACACATCTTTATTGGGACCCGTACACAACCCAGTGCGTTTTGTGAGGGTTCCAGTCCCTTCTCGCTGTCTTCTCTTTATTTGTGCCGGCTGTTTATGTTACATACCTACGTGTACCCATACCTACGTGTACCCATACCTACGTGTACCCATACCTACGTGTATAATAGCCCTGTTAGATAGCTTACCAAGGTTGATATGTTCTTTTTAAGGATGTCAGTGGTGTCTTTGATGTACGTAGACAGGGAATGGAAATTAAACTAAGGTTTAAGGTAAAAATCGACAAATTCTGAAATGCGTCGACGTCCCGTCTGGGGTAATTGTGTGATGCGGAAACTATGGGACATCCTGGCCGGATGCCACCGAGTTTTATTGCTGGGGAGCCGGCAGTGGTTAAGCGTTTCGCCTCTTACCTCTGTGGCCCAGGTTCGATCCCCGGACGTGGCGCCATACGTGAGTTTGCGCCGAGTGTTTATCTCCGGGTTCTCCGGTTTTCCTCCCTCCACAACACCAACACGCTAGATTTAACGTTGAGCTTGTATAATGTACTATTTGGTTTTCTAGTAATACTACAACAATGAAGCGAAAAAAGAATAAAACGGGTTTTACGTATTCTTTGTGATTTTGTCACTTTTTACTCTCGGCCTCCCCTCTCCATACTTTTAAGACTACGCGCCGTACAGCGTTTCTCATGAAGTAAACCTTAAAAGGGGAACCGAACCCTAAAATCAACCCATTGTTTATACAAACATATGTTGGAAATAAATAGGTTCTACAATATATTTTTTCTGTGTTGGGCAATCCGAAAACCGACACAGCGGTCAAACGTCTGCGCATGCGTCAAAAGTCTTGCAACAACAACATTTCCAAAACAAATTCAAAGCGAGCCGGCGGCGTCACTGTTCACACACCCGTTTTAAAACCTTTATAACTTTTTTGGTAAATTACAATTTTTTTGGGTAAACTCACAGCTTGAAGTTTGTTCAATTTCCCGTCGACTGTGAAAATATAAAGCTTAACTTTTACGTACTTTTCTTAACTTTTTGGGGTAGAAGTTCACAAGCCGAGTTTTTTTTGAAACACCGGGTTGTTGTAATATGTTTTACGGTAAATTTTGCGCGGGAAATTCGCGCGGCCGCCCACCAGACTGACCGTAATACGCACGCGCAGACGTTTGACCGCTGTGTGCCGAAAACCTTACTCAAAGCCTCCGCTTACTTTATGTACAGGCGGCTCAAGTCTTGTAACGGGGAATAAATTAGTTTTGCCATGCTGTCCCCGACATTGAATAGCAGGACTAAATGGCTTTTAATTGCGGACCATTGTGTTTTCTTTGTGCTGAAGCCTTGGTATGTGTGACGTACGTTATGGAGAAATTTGCCAAACACCACATTAACTGTAACTCTAAAAATCTCATTTACATGGTACAATGCAAACGCTGTAACGCTCAATACATCGGAGAAACGAAACGTCGCCTTAAAGATCGCTTTAACGAACACCCGGGGGGGGGGTACTCCTGTTTGTGACGTATTATGTATGTGCCGCCCGGGTGGGTCAGGGTTTTGAGCTCAGTTTGGGCAGGTAGGGTCAGGGTTTTGACCTGATTTGGGCAGATCAGGGTCAGGATTTGAGTATAATTTGGGTGCATTCAGGGTCGGGGTTCAGTATTTTTTAGGCAGTTCATTTTTTTAGCTACTATGTCAAAAAAAGACATTCTGTTGCCGCATTTTGATCGCCTGCCCACATGCAAGCACTGAGGTTCCCATACATCGTGACGCCGCTAATTCGTACTTCAGTACTTATCTATGTACTTCATCTGCTGATTTGTTTACCCAATGCCACGTCCCGACTTGAAATGTTCCGTATTTTGCATGAAATCCCGGTACGCGGTATACCGGCCAGGATATATATCCGACCGTGTTTTGAAAACAATTTAAAGAAGGGGCAATCAGGGTTTTTTTTCCCAAAAAGGGGGCAATCAGGGTTTTGGAGCTCGGATTGGGTCAAACAGGGTCAGGGTTTGAGCCTCTTGGCCTCACATACATACCCATTTTTCATGTAAGTACCCCCCCCGGGAACGAACACCGCCGCCCCGTTGATAAACCTTCTAACCAGTCTAAAACCACTGCTGTCTCAGAACATTTCCTCACCAATAATCACTGTCCTAATGACATGCAATTAATTCCTTTAGAACTAATTCATTCTAATCGAGATAGTGTACGCAAAGCTCGCGAAGCACATCTTATTGATAAATAGCTCCTGTATTTTCCTCCGTCTATCATCACGCTCATGACTCATGTAATCACCATGTTTGTAATTTCACACCACAGTGTCAGATTCCATAATTTTGAATTTTTAACGTTTTCTTGCCAGTTCACTTGTAAACCCTGAAGAAGGTTGGCCGTGCCAGCCGAAATATTGGTTATATAAATTACCCATTACCGTATAATCAGCCTTTCTTCGTTGTTACTGAATTTGAGCCGCCACACAATATAGATTTTTCAGTGGAAAATCGAACTTGCAGACTAATTTTCTCTTCATAGACTCGCAACACAGAAAAATAAAATAGCAGAACTTCTTTCTTTCGAATACATCTTTGTAAAGGCGTTGAGTTGATTTTAGGGTTCAGTTCCCCTTTAAGAGATGGACAAATTCCAAAAAATAAATTCTTGCAGAGGATTGGAAGAGAAAAACAAAAATCCTTCATGATCACAACAAAAACTTAGAAGAAAAAAAAGCAAACATTATCACAGAGCAGTTTAGTCGTAAAAATAAATTATTTCCAGAAAAAAAATGTCTAACCCCCCCTCAAAAATATAATGATCCATCCCTTTGACATATGACGTCATATTGTGCCTCGCTTTAAAAAATACCGCGAACTGACAGTGCGTCCCGCCGGCGCCAGTGATGTGCGTGTGACTCAAAGTCAAAGGGAGAAAAGGGAATAGAAACACGCTGAAATAATGGCATTCTCATCAAGAAACATTCATTTGATCGATTCGGACGATGAGCTAGACGATGAAGTATGCATTGGATGTTATAGAGGCGACATAGTCGGGATACGTTACTACCGAGGGTCGGTGAACAATGGCGAGATGGTCTCTCTGAACCGCGAGCCACACAACCCTTACGACAGAAATGCAGTTCGTGTCGATAATGTGTACGGAGTTCAGGTTGGGCATATCAAGAGAGATCTAGCCAAGGCTCTGGCCGATGTGTTGGACAATAGATTGGTCAGACTAGAAGGGTAAGTTGTATAAGAGGAAGCGTAGCGCGGTATGTAATGTGAGACATGGTCATGGCCATGGGTGATGGGATGGTTTCGATGGGATGACAGCCCATACTGGATAGCCCAAATGTCTGATAAATCCGGAGAAATTACTGTAATTAATAGAAACGTGTCGATAAACATATAGTCCATACTTTGTATTATTGTAGGTGTTATTGCGAATTATTATAAAGTGACACAAATGACTACCTACAGTGCTTGGAAAGGCATTTATCATTCGACTCTTGAGTCTTGTCCATCCCGAATTTAGATTGGCTAAAAAGACCTGCAAATAACTTGCAACTAACGGTCTGAGCATTCACAGTCCTAATTATTAAATATTTGTTGCAAATAACGGTCTGAGCATGTGCACTATTGTTGCAGTTACGTTAGTTTTGCAACTCTGAGTAAAGTTATATATTTTTTGGAATGATAAAACCATGATTAAACTTGACTATCGCAATATATCATGATTTGCAGGTGAACACTGTATCACAAAACAATGTAAACCAAATCCCTGGTTTTCACTTAAGTGTTGAAAATATTTTGGTTTTGGGTTTACTAAGCTCACCTATTGGCTGAGAAAATCAACCAATCCGATTCCAAAGTAAAACCAAACACACTTTGGTTTTGGTTTTACGGTGTTTGCAGTTGGCTCACAGGTAAGCCTTTTCCACACGCTCCTGTGATTGGCTGGCTGTGTGTAGTTTGCATTTGGTTTTACAACACTCAAGTGAAAACTGCTCTAGAGCGAATTTCACATGAGTGTCGAAAGACCAAACGCAAATTACCCACAGCCAGCCAATCATAGGAGCGAGTAATCACAAGTAACTCATAAATGGCTTCCCTGTGAGCCAATTACAAACCAAAGCAAAACGAAAACCAATTTGCGTTTGGTTTTACTTTGGAATCTGATTGGTTGGCTTATTTTCTCAGCCAATAGGAGAGCTTAGTAAACACAAAACCAAAACACTTCCGACAGTCAGGTGAAAACTGCTCTAAATGTTGCCAAAACCAAACAATGCCCGGACCCCACAGGGTAATAAAAACCTGCTAAAAATGCACAATTTCCCTGGTTACCATAGGTATCTTGGGGAAATCCAATAAGTATACGTAATCGTCTGGTTTTTGGTGCAATAGGCCTTTGCAACAACTGGTCATTGACAAGGTCTATTATAAACGATACATACCATGAGTGATATTTCAAAATTTCATCAAAATTGCAAGAGCCTGCCGGGTGAGTGAAATTTGGAATTATGAGCAGACTTCTTGTTGTTAATTGCACCAAAAAAAAACAGACTATTCTTTGTTAAGTAATGATTCATGTAATAACTGGAGCAAGATCTATTGTTCCATGGCAATGATTGTGATTTCATTAATGCCAAATAGAAAATGGTTCAATTACATACTAAAGATATAATCTCTTGACTAGTGGTATTAATGTTCTCAAAAATTAAAATGCATGTAGTCACTCGTTGTGTGTAATTGTTTTTGATTCCAAAACAAATTCAGCCAATAGAAAGACACTAAAACGAAAGCTGAGATACCGTATTATGAAATATTTCAGTGTTCACCAAATAGGATTTCTTTCTCTCTTTTTACATAGTTACAGATTCTGCTTCAATCATTTTCTTTAAAAAATATATTGTGAAATCAGAGTTCTTTCCTATTTTTAGGAGGTTTATTTGTCTATATTGCATATATCAATGTTAAGCTGGAGGAGGAAGGGGGGAGGGGGGCAGATGTGCAGCATTTGACCAATCTTGGCATCCCCACCCTGGGGAATTTGATTAAAAGCTTTGCCCCAGGGTGGGGACATTTGAATTAAACCATGTGGAGGACTGGGTCCTAGTATTGTGTTCCCCAAAATAAATGCTAATATAAACAAATCTAAGCTACAATAATTATAATAATAGATCTATATTAATTTATAGTAATAACTAATGTAGTAGATAGATATCTAATAAAATAATAAGAAAAAATAAAATTCCTGCTTTTCAAGGTTAAACACTCTGAAAAGTGTGGCAATGTATCTGTGATTTAAAGGTTGTTAGTGACAACGCCTGTCTTAAATTTAATGGTAAGCTATAGTTCAGTTTCGCATTCAAGAATTACCGCTGGATGCGATGACTACAGACGCATTTACTCAACACTAGTCTCATTCTGATGTTAAATATTCACAAATACCAGCGAGACAGTGCAGAAGATCAAGCTACAACAATACATAGTTGTGAACAACCCATCTTCTCGCTGGTATTTATGAATATTTAACATCAGAATGAGACTAGTGTTGAGTAAATGCGTCTGTAGTCATCGCATCCAGCGGTAACTCTTGAATGCGAAACTGGACTATTACACAGCACCACTCCGCTGTAACTGAAACTTTTTTTATAGTGGTCTGTACGTGGGAGCGGTACTGCTACACATAGCTTATTTTCAGCATTTCTCAAGTTATAGGATGTTATGTCCATTGACTTATGAATTTGGAACTCAAATATTTGGGTGTTTCGTTATTAACCCTTGTACTGCTAAAGACGAATATACTCGTTCTTTTAATGGTTACTCACTTTGAGGGTTTCAATCTTACAAAGTTTAAAGAGCAAAGCCCTGAGATTCCTACACAGCATCAGGTATAGACAAAATAATGATCCTATTAAATTGCATTAGGCATATTAAAAATGAATAATTTCATCTACATCCTCCCTTTTTTGCATAAGTTAACTTAAGTTAACATTATTTCACATCAGAAAAAAAAGACTAAAATAGCACTTCCAAAAATAAATTATTTCTCCTCAGATTCTAAATTTTCTCACAAAAATGCATATTTCAAATAAAATTTAGAGTTTCATGTTTGCACTAACCTCACTTTCTGTCTCCCAACACCTAAACTGGCCCAGCAGCAAGCCATTCTGTCCATATAAGCACTTCACAGCAAGCTAAATTCATCCATAATGACCACAAAGCATGCCGGGAAATCCTACCAAACAGCGATATGGCCCTTCCCCCATCTCCATTCTTCAAAATATATACTAAGTCTAAAGCCATTTCGACCTAATAGCTTCATATTGGAATCAATGGCAATAAGTAAATGTTGTCCAATATTCCAAAAAAGCTATGATAGGTGGCTCCAGACCTCCATTTATAAAGCCCACGCTAAAGTGACAGAAGAAGTCCTAGCCCATTCTACGAGTGTGAAATGAAGCTCGTTCTCTATCACAATAACATGCACAGACTCCGTTCTTCGAGAAAGTGCTGATTCAAGCTTTCATCAGACTTAATGATGTCCTTCAGCACTCTTTAAATGGAAAAAAATCCTTTAAAAAGCCTTAACTTCCTTGAAGTGCTTCCTCAAACAAACTTTGCTGTGTGGTCCGTTGGATGACTTGATGATGTCAGCAAAAGGGCAGGTTAAATAAGTTGAGCCCTCGGTATTAAAGTCAGTTGAGATTTCCATGACAACAGTTATTGCCTTTGTTTTTGGGGGGAGGGTTCTGTTCAGTCTAAAGTAGCTAAAAAGTCACTTTTAAAACCTCAGCAGGACAAGGGTTAAGAGCTTAATTTATACATTAAAATGGATTTATCAACTATACGCTGATAATCTAGTTTTTTTCCATTTCAACGAATGGAACAGTTCATCTGCATTAGTATCATACATATAACTTCATGAGAAAGCAATAATTATGCATGCAGCATGGTTTTAGAGAAAGGCCTTTGCTACAGCCACCCCAAACCACACTGCAATAATTAAAGTGAGGTCGTACCAAGGCATCGTCCATGGTGAGGAGTGTCTTATGAGGAACAAAATACCTACATGTAATGTGTTTGATTGCACTTATCCCAGAGGCATTTTTTTAGATATCATGTGAATGTGGCTATCCCAGGTCAGGTTCTGATCTATTTTTACACCAAGTAATTTCGATACCTGGACCTGCTTCACAGGGTTTCCTTCTATTATGATGTTTGGAATTTCTGGGAGATAAGATATCCTCTATCAAGAGCCAATAAGTAAAAACTCAGTTTTTGTCATATTTAAAGTGAGCTTATTTGCTGCATGCCAAACATGAATTTTGTTCAAATCAAAATTAATTCGTTTATTTATATCATTTATATCATTGCTGGCATATGTTATGCTTGTGTCATCAGCATACATTCTTGGCTGAGAATAGGTTAGACAATTGGGTAGATTGGTAATATTTTACAAGAATAACGAGGGGCCTAGGATGGTCCCCTGAGGCACTCCACTTTTAACCAATGTCTTGGATGACTTACAACTATTTACAATGCAGGTTTGTGTACGGTCATTTAAATATGAGTTTAACCAATCCTGGGTATGACTGGTTATTCCATTATTAGTATTCCAGTTTTGATAGCAAGACGGCGTAACTGCATTAATATTGCCATGGTTAATGTTTAATGACCAACTGTCAATCGCCTCCAGTAGCACAGTTACGGTGGAATGAATATTGAGCGAAAAGCAGATTGATGACTTGAGAGTAATGTGTTTTCATCTGTTTTCATTGAGTTAAAAAGAACACCATGTTTATTTGGGATCACCTCCAGTTTCTCCATTGTCACAGCTAATAATTAATATATAGTATAAAGTGCATATAAGCCCTAGCCAGTTATCTTTGATATCGATTGTACATGAAGTGGATAATCCAATGGTAGAATATTTCTTGATTTGGGTGTTACGTCTACCAGATATAAAGGTTTATATTTCCAATATGCTAATGATGTCATGTCATCACCGACATCACTTATTATACAAAAGCATGCTGGTAGAGACAAATTACGTATTTTAAAATTCTAAGTTATATCTGAAGCTTATCAAAGTGATTTTACACACAAAAAAAATATATTAGAAAATAGCTTAATTCACAAGCACAAAGAAATTCAGCAAATGTCGGTGATGACATCACACATTAGCATATTGGAAATATAAACCTTTATATCTCGTAGACACAACATCCAAATCAAGATATATTCTACCGTTGGACTATCCACTTCATGTACAATCAATATCAAAGATAACTGGCTAGGGCTTATATGCACTTTAAGGAGGAGGCACTTTGCTCCAGGGGTAATTGATTTGAAGAAAAGTTATCAAAAAAAATCAAATGCTGCACATCTTCCCCCCCCCCCCCCCCCCCGGGAAACATTGATACATGCATAACCAATGAGATATCCAGTTTCAATAACAGAAAAATTAACACTTGTGCATTCCTTGCCATTGAATGATTCTGTTCTTACACGAACCATTACTTAATCAGTTACCTAAAATCATTTCTTGTTGTTATGGTAACTTGGAAATTGCACTGAATTTCAACTTCCTGCACTGAATTACAACTTTGCACTGATCCGATCAAATTAACAGGAAATTGGGCTGCTCTTGGCCAATTTTGTTGAGTATATGATTAGTGCATTATTGGTTTGGCGGCTTGATGTTTGTTGGTGTCTGGTACATGTATATTCGATGTTGCATGCATGCATGCATGATTACCTGGGTAGACACTTATGCGGGTAGATTACCCGGGTAGACATGTTATAATCCAAACTGCCCTTGGCCGCGAGTTGTGGTTAAATTTTTTTTTTGGTTCTAATTTTTTTTAAACCAGTTCAAAACATTTTAACCAGTTCAACATTTTTACACCAGTTCATTTTTGTAAATCTGGTTTCTTTTTAAGATTCTAAAAGGGAAGTTATGTTAACTGATGTTAGGGTTATTTTAAATGTTGGATTTGGGTTTAGAATTGTTCACATAATTATTGAAGGAGGATTATAGTCTGTGTTAGTGATTTGTAGCTCTAAACACCCTAACTTAGTGAGCACCCTTCGTTGACGGTTAGGGTGTTTTTAAATGTAGGGGTAGGGTTTGTATTTGTTCACAGGACCATCGAAGAAGCATTATTTTTCTGGATGTTCAGTGATCTAAATTTAGTGACTATAGCTCTAAAAACTCTAAATTAGTGAGCACCCATTGTTGACGGTTTGGGTGTTTTTTTTAATGTAGGGGTAGGGTTTGTATTAGTTCACAGGACCATCGAAGAAGCATTATTTTTCTGTGTTGTTCAGTGATCTAAATTTAGTGACTATAGCTCTAAAAACCCTAAATTAGTGATCACCCGTTGTTGACGGTTAGGGTGTTTTGAATGTAGGGGTAGGGTTTGGATTAGCTCACAGGACCATTGAAGAATCATTATTTATCTGTGTTCATGCAGTGATCTATATTTAGTGACTGTAGCTCTGAAAACCCTAACTTAGTACTGAGCACCCTTTGTTGACGGTTAGGGTGTTTTTAAATGAAGGGGTAGGGTTTTTATTAGTTCACAGGACCATTGAACAAGCATTATTTTTCTGTGTTGTTCAGACCCTAACTTAGTGAGCATTCTTTGTTGACGGTTAGGGTGTTTTTAAATGTAGGTGTAGGGTTTGTATTAGTTCACAGGACTATTGAAGAACATACAGTGCTTGGGTAGGATATTCAGCAGTTGCCCCAATTCCAATAAGGCTTTTGTTACTCTTTGACTTTATCGTACTTAAGACTTAAATATGAAAAAGAAGTCTCGTGCAGGTAAATAATCGTGTAGTCAGGTGTACAGTTCACTCATGTTTTGGTCATGTAATTATACAGACAATTGCGAAAATCCGTAAGATCCACAAGTTTTTACCAATGTTAGGGACAATCAGGTGCTTGCCGGTGAACTGATTTTACTATGCTTTTAATCGGATATTGTTGGGCAGGAGAACGGTACAAATTATTTAATAAAACTGACACCGACAGCTGATAACTTTTTGAGTTTTGTACATGTAATACCTGCCTGAGAAGGATTTTATTCACAGCCATTTTTGGCAGTTTTTCTTGACCTCCCTGCACTTTGTAGTTCTATAGATCTAAAGCAATCCTTCCTACACAACTTCTTTGCTGTCAGGTTATTTATAGAAGCTGATTTATAAACTTACTTCCATAATTTTCTTGTCAATTAAGTCAGAGATTCTCTTTCATCGCTTTTACAGCTATCGCTTCACTCTTCCATATAAATTTTCTTCTAAATATAAAGTGAGAGGTGAAATCCTATTATCTGGTTTTCTTTTAGTTCGGTTTTAACTCTATAAAAGTTGGTTTGTTCACAGTTTCCCCGCTTCTAATCGTGCAAACACAGGCAGCCCAATCTATGGGTTTGTGCATAAAAATAGAAGATAAGTATGGTTTTATAAATCCTTTCAAATTGCCATACAATGGAGGACAATGTACAAATAATTATAACGTAACTATATTGACATGGAGCGGCAACCATAAAAATAGCCTCGTTATGGTGATTGACGATTAACAAGGATATTTTGACGGTTGGCGCTCCGTGTTAATTAATATTCATTAGTATGGAGCCTTGGAGTTGGTCGAAAGTCGCGAAATAGTATTTGATTTTTTTTCCAGAATGAGGGATCGCTGGATCCTGAAATTCAGGCAGGGCTTAGTTTATTTATTATTCTAGCAATGACAGGAGTTTCGTGGCATTTCAATAACGAAAAGTGAGATTTTGGAGGTGAAGATTGTAGGTGATTGTAGCAGAAGACTTCGGAAGATTCCAGTCTTTTCTTCTTCTTAGAGGTGGTGAGCCGAGGTGGATGAAAAACTTCCCAAAACAGCCTAAAATGGTTTCAAGATAAGAAACAACACAAAGGAAACAATATGGAAGCCAAAAGGTACGTTTATTTGTACATTGTCCTCCACTGTACGGCAATTTGAAAGGATTTATAAAACCCCATACATATCTTCTATTTTTATGCACAAACCCATAGATTGGGCTGCCTGTGGTGCAACTCAGTGAAGTTTAAGTTTTCCCCAAGTCCGACTTTGTTAGTTATAGTGCGCATGCGTGAATAAAATTTAATATGGAAATTAGTTACTAGTCCCCTCTCGGTTAAGAAAAGCTATATTATTCCAAAAACGTGACTGGAACTCCAACGCAAGTCTCTGTGGTGCAGTTGGTAAAGTTCTGGGCCTGGTTGTTCGAAGCCCGATTAGTGTTAATCCTGGATTAACTCTGCACAGAACCTACTGGTTGTCATGGAAATTAACCCTGGATTAGCACTAATCGGGCTCTGAACAACCCAGCCCTGGTCTTCCAAGGCATTCTTCCAAGCCGAAGGGTTGCAGGTTCGAGTCCCATTACCGGCGGTGAATGAAAAAGTAAAAAAAAGGTAAGTAGTAATGATGTGTAATTAATGAGTGAATTGCGAAGTTGGTTGTGGGAGATAGAGAAGGGAAAAGGAGTTAGGGTGGGGGAACGGTGAGTGCCGTAGAAAGGGAGGGGAGAGTGGTCAATTTTTTTTTTCTCAGGCAAGGGATGGGTGAATTTTTTTTTCTTTTTAAATTCCCCCCCAAAAAAACTAAACCACTTTTTTTTATGAACCCCAAAAAATTGAAAAATCACTTTTTTACAATCTTGGATTTTTTTTTTGAAATTTTGAACTGGTTTAATTTTTTTGAACTGGTTTGAAAATTTTGAACCAAATTTTTTTTTCAACCACAACATATACACACATGTCTATATACACACGTCTATATGCATGTTGTTTCTGAATTCTCTCAATTTATAGTATTGTGCCATTTGGTAAGAACAATATGTATCACATGCCCTGTGACTTGACCTTCTGGGGCACACCAGAGAATGAACAGCAGGTACTACAGAAGATGCGATACCATGGTTACACCCTCACAACACACAGAGAGCCAATCCCAAGCAAGAGTGGTCTTCCATTGCCTTCTCATAGACGTTATGGAGGTTTTCTTGCTCCTGCTGCTTCAAAGATCTCACAGGAGAAGGTTCTGTTATTATTTTTTTGTTTATCATTAATTTATTTTCATGCATGTACAACAGATTACTTCCCAGACTGGTACTCTGGTCCCTAAACTAAGTTAGGAGAGAGTCCTGTCTTTGCAGATTTATACAGTCAGTATACATTTTCTTGTCATTATATGTACTGTTTAAAACACGAACAGCAGTGTTTTATCAAGTTTAAAAATTTGAGGGCGAAGCCCGAGAATTTTTAGACTTGATAAAACACGTGCTGTGAGTGTTTTAAACGGCTTCAAAAACGCTTTAAGAATGCAATGAAAGAAAGACGCACATCTCAAGGGAATGGTTCACTTAATGAACCATTGAACCTTTGTATTCACAACGCCATGCAAAATATTCGAGGTAATCACCGCCTGCAATTACGAAAATCTCAAGGGAATGACATGAAGAAATTACCATACTATGTTGTTTGAAGCGGCGTTTCGCAATGCAAGAACTGAACCTGCACTTGAAGGATTTGGTGTCGTGGTTTACCTCGATAAAGTTCAAGACTTGGAAAGCGATGTGACTGACATAACGGCAGACTCTAAATTTGTTGACTCCGGCACAAAATATGTAAGTTTAATGCACGTTTTTATTATATGGCGGCTTTGAGTTTGGTTTAATAATTGGAACTAAACAGTGGCTCGGTAAACAAGTAATGGTAGTTGGATAACTTCATTTAAAAAATATTATCTGTGTATCTCGGTAGTCTGCTGATATTAGTAAATTTAGTGCAAAATTTATTATCTAGGTACCTTATGTTCCGTGTACTTTTTGCTTTCTTTGGGTCTTTATCAGTGAATTCTTAATTAGGATGAAACTTTATATAAAATTTCATGTTCATTGATATTCTTTATATAAAAGGTTCATCCTAATTAGCAATTCAATGAGAAAGCTGCAACATCAATAGAAATGCCATTGTCTCAATCATTAACCCCGTTCCCTCTGGGACAGAATTCTAATCCCTCCGCGGGCCTTTTAGAATGATGAGATTTTATCAGGTATAAAGGAGCATGCACGTGACTGATTTGCTTCATCTGATTGGACAAAATGCTCATTAATTATTCATGAGTTTTTGAAATATATATAACAAGTTGTATTACAATTTAAATTTTGAAGATTACATGACAACTTATGCAGGACCATTACAATGTGAATTGAAGCAGCGATTTTGTTACATTATTACTTGGACCACATAAGCAGCGCTGAGTCTTAAATTCGGCTCTGTATATAATTGAAGGAGTCCGTGCAAGAACAACGTAAGTGACTTTTGATCAAGTTCTAAATTCTCTCTTAGAAAACAAAGAATATCAAGAAGAATTTGGAATTTGATCAGAAGTCACTTTCGCTGTTCTTGCATGGACCCCTTCAATTATAATTATATATATTTTTGGGACATTGCAAGTGAGAAATTTCATAGTAGCTCCATGACCATTCCATGAATGTGGGCCAGATGAATGAGTTTCTCAGATTACATGGCTATCGCACCAATGCATGAGACTTCGGTACTCTATTTTCTTTTTCATTTCTTACCAGTCCTTTTTTTCTTGTTAAGGAACTTTTATTGACCCAAAAATACAGGAATCTTTAAAATTCAGAAATTTATCGCTGTAATTCTTGTTTTGTAAACAGCAAAACTTTACACATTCCAACAGCACTAGCTATACCTGGTTATGCCTTGGAAAACTGAAACACAATACATTGAAATCTATCTACATGTATATCTGAAAACACAGACAAAACTTATCAGATTAATTTGGGTCAGATGTTTTTGAGGCGATAAGGAGGGATCAAAATGATTACAGAAACTAAATGATTACAGCTTTCAGATGTCATTATTTTAGGATACCAGTATGTTGTTTACCTACAAAGAAATGTATCTATATCACTTATATATAATCATTCTCCTACAATTTCTTTGTTTTCTAAGGGAGAATTTAGAACATGATCAAGAATCACTTATGCCCCTTTTGCACTCAGCTCTTCATTATTGTTTTTGGTTTTAGGACTCAGTAGTGTTGGTCTGGTACTTAATTTTGTTATGAAGTTTCAGGATGCAATAGACCAATCCAAGGTCGCCATTACCATTACGATATCCATTTAAATTAGCGATAGCACTGATATACTGCTGAAAAGAGCACATCAAAATTTGTCAAAAGTTACAGTGTACATACCTCAACTAGAAGCCAAGATATAGTTGAGTAAAGTGCACTATTTTTGCAGACGTTTTTATGAGGGGGTGCAACAATTTGCACCCCTGCATACAAATGTCTGTAAAATTAATTGCCTTACTTTGCAGGACCATATCTTTGCTCCCATACAGTATATACAGGTAATATAACTCTCAAATTTGGGATTTTGACTAATCTTGAGGTGCTCTTTTTAGCAGTATTGGTGGTATCGCTAATTTAAGTAGTTAGTCACCAATTGGATTTACTCTTGCAAACTAATACTAGTGTTGTGTTTAGATGCGGGATGAACTGGGTCAGTTGTTTGACACAATGGGGGAGAAAGACAAGACTGTGACGACAGAAGCAGCTGAGGTACATACTATGTAGCTAGGATATCCAGTGCTGTGCAGTGTTTATTTTAATAGTAATGTTTTTTAGAGTCTATTGTTAGCTGTCAACTGTAAAAGTAACAGAGCTGGAGAGCCAGGGTGGCACAGTGGCCAGCGATTCACCTCTCATCCTGGGTTAAACTCTCGCAGCCAGCAGCGTCGTACAAATATATTGTATGTGAGTTGAGTCAGTTGGTATCTCACCGGCTTGCTCTGAGGGTTTTTCTCCAGGTTCTCTGGTTTTCCTTCCTCCACAAAAACCAAGCTAAATTCCAGTTTGACTGAGCAATTTGTGTCTCCAATTACTAAACTCTTCTAGGGTCAGCTAGAAGACTAGACATAAATGAAGTTGTTTACTTCCCATAATGGATTATGTGCCTCAATCAGTTTCAATATATTCACTCCATTTTTGTTGGTTATAAGAATATTTTTTTTCATGCTTGCCTTTGTGAATCTGGAACAACAGCTGAAGCTTAAATCTCATCATGATGCTGGAAATAAAACAACCAAATTATTGTGATAGGAATTAGATGATCCATTGTTCAATACAATAGATTCCTATGCTATACTCTTAAAGCAGGAAATATATTAATTGTGTTTCCTAATTTAGTCCTGAACTGCTACTTAATATCAATGCCTAGTTGTGTTTTTACATGGGTCAGGTAATCAAAACCAAGCTTTATCAACATCAGAAACAAGCACTTGCATGGATGATTGCCAGAGAGACATGCAAGGATCTTCCCCCCTTTTGGGAAGAGAGGACACAGAATGGAAGGAAGGAGTATTTTAATACTGCAACTAACTACACTGCTTCAAAGAAACCTGCCTGTGTGCTTGGTGGCATCCTGGCTGATGATATGGGACTGGGTAAGACACTGGAGGTCATCTGCCTGATTGTCACCAACTTCCACAAAGGAAAACCACTTGTGACACTTAAGGACTCTGGTACTGGGAAGAGTAAGGTGGGTTATGGTATCCAGCTGAACGGAGATTCAGGTGCGCAAAGCATGACTGGACAAAATACGGGCCCCAGCTAGCATGGCTTTTACACCAGCAAACCTAATAGGCAAATCCTTGTTTACGTTTTTACCTCATTAGCATACATCAAACTTCAAGCGACATAGATACAAACAAACAGAGTGCACAAATCGAAAGAGCTTGTCACACTTGATAATCACCGAAAATTTGAGTGTGATATGATAAATATATTTTGAGGAATGAGCGTTTAAAAATCTCTAAATTTACAAAGAATGTATGGCTGTCAGCCACTCTTGCCCCCCAGCCGATTTTACAGTTTTGAAAAGTGAATTTCTCCGTAAATATTTAACATATTTATCTCACATTTTCGGTAATGACTAAGTTTAAAATTCTCTTTCAACTGATGTAGATTGTTTGTTAGTAGCTTGAAGTTTAATTTATGCTAATGAGGTAAAAATGTAAACAATGACGTCAGCAAGGATTTGCCTATAAAGAACTGATTACAAATGAACATTTTAACACAGTATCTCAGCATTCAACTCGATCTTAGTTAGTGACTATAAAACAATGGCAGCAAAATGACCATGCAGTTGTGATGAAAAAGAGCCTGTAGCAAGGGCCAGCCATTGAAAAGCTGCATGTGCTCTGATTGGTCAGGAAAAATATGTTCATCTGGATGGGTGATGGACAGTCTGCAATCCAGAAGCTGTAGATGTGACTGCCTTCAGGATGTAAAAATATGTTTGTAATAATGGGGTGGTCTTATACTAGTAGTCTTAGAGCCGTTTTTGATTGAGTGTTGAAAAATAATTAGGTGATTGCTTTCCAGTTTGATTGGTTATAATTAGTTATTTACTTTTCATTGTGATTGGTTCAAGTAAAACCAGTCCAGAATTACTTCAGTTTGTGACGATTTGGTTCACTGCGTTTTTAATTGCTGTGGACTGTAATGCATGGCTCTGGTTTGGGTTTTACAACACTCAAGAGAAAACTGCTCCACATGGTTAAAAAAGCAAATCATATGTTCGGCTGGGCCCCTAAAAGGTGGCCATAATAAGGTGGTGGTTATTTATTTTTAATGTTTCGTTTTGTGCATATTTAGACTTTGAAACAGAAAAGCCGTAGAACTTTGAAGAGAACTACAGTTAAGAAACCACAAAAGAAAAAGCAAGACTTAGAATTAGTAAGTGATGAGGAGAAAGAGGAAGAAGAGGAGGAGCTTGACACAGATGATGAGGTTCATGGAGATGAACCTATTGTTATGACTTGGAAGGTAGACCCTGATTTCAAACCCATGGTGGAAGTTACAGTTGTAGAAGAGACAAACCTTAGAAGGTCTTCAAGGTAATGATGTATACAGTAAATTATTAATAGTTCAGATGACGTCTCAGTCATGCCATCAGATTTTACCAGAAAATGGTTCAATTTTTTGTTGGTCTTGTTTAAATTTTAGGTATTCTAATCATCAAACTCGTAAAATGCTAAAAACCTTTCTAAAATGTTTATGTTTTGTGGGACATGTTAAATTCTTGTGGGAAAACTGCTACACTCTGATTGGTTCGCTATTGTTTGAGTTGGAACTATAAATTAAAGAAACTCAAGAATAATGCATTAATTTTGTAAATCTAGATCCCAGAAGAAGCCTGCTAGGTATATAGAAGTTGGGAGTAGTGATGATGAAGGAGTGGAAATGTGTGTGCCATCTCCTCCTAAGAAACAAAAAAAGAGGCCTGTTAGAAAAGAAAAGAAAGTAGGTGAGTGTCAACAACAGTTAAGAATTATTGTTCTTATTTATCATCTTCTGCGTTATTGTTGTCAGACAGCATTGTCATCGTTTCCATCATTTTCATCCCAATCATCTGTATCAGCAATATCGTCACCAGTATCATTATCATCAGTTTTCATCACCATCATCATCACCACTCTGCTTAAGCTGACTTTGGCACGCTCATTGAACAAAAGGTTCAATCAAGCCCAACTTTGATGGAAGTGTAGCCCTTGACTTAGGAAACACACGTGCAGCGTTTCGGTCCAGGGGGGTCATTCCCGGGGGGACAGCAGAGCATTAAATAAAAAAAATAGCGATATTTGTGACGTCATATCTCACCCCCCTGACCTCATATGTGAATAAACATTGCACCAAATGAAAGAGCAGCCTTTATTCTATAAGTGTACGAAGTTTGGTGTCTGCTCATCTATCATAAGATGATGAATTCTTCAAATCCGCAAGATGCTGTGTAATGCTTGTGTCCACAACCCATATTGACTTAATTTTGAAATGGAAGGTTGTCAATAATTGGTTTGGGCGATTTGACACAGAAAGCGTTGGCATATCGGGATGAAATTTACAGACCCTTCAGACATGGATGGAAGAAACATTTTAAAAGTATTTCGGAGTCGCTAACTGCGCATGCGCCAAGCTTGGGTTACTGTGTTTTTCGTGCAAATGTCAGCAAAATCATGCAAATGTCAGCAGATTTCGGACAATGTTCAAACTCGTAACATATGAGGTTCGTAATGAGCTACAGCTGTATTGTTTCAGAATGTTAGAGAAGTTTATTGCTAGTTTTGTAACATAAACAAAACAGGATATATACGTGGCTTGTTATTTGGTTTACGGCATTTAAAATGTCTGAAAATTCTATGTCAGAAAACATCGGTTAAATCACAGATCATGGGTACGCAAACTGCTAATAAACTTGCGTTAATTGTTTCAAAACAATATTCAATGACCACTGAACGTGAAGTTTGGTGACCACAAGTCTTTCCTCTGGAGAGAAGTAGCCTTTTGTTATTTGCCACCAAGCAGGGACGTCGAGAGGAAGAGCATCCGCCCCGTCTCTTTCAGAGAAAATTTACAAAGAATGTGCAGTATGAGATCAGACCAGTATCGAAAATCTCCAAGAATACCACCACCAACCACCAACCCCCGATCCCCCACTCCTCCCCCTAAATAATAATCTTAATATGCTTTAATATGCTTTAATATGCTTAGGTAAAGTACTTATCTATGTTACACTTGATATGGTAATATATTAAGAAATGTAGCAATAAGAGAAGTAATTGTAACTTGAATGCGCTTACATGTAAGTAGGAAAACTATATGGCTAAATCATATTTAAAAATTAATATATTAATATAACTGTTCTTGAAGTGTTGTGTGTTTACTCTGGGCCTCGCGCTGGTTTTATTCCGTAAAGCATAAGTAGTAGGTTTAGTCTGGGTCACCGAGGATGCCAAGGAAGGTAGGTAAATATACTAAAATGACATATTTTGCTGTCCTTCTTTCTTGTATTGCATTTGAAAGCACTTCCGGGCTTAGATAAGTAGTTAATGCACCTGTCTAGCACGTTTCTCGCTAATATCTTCTAAGGATTATTATTTTTATTGCTATAAAGACTTATATTTATTTAAGCCTACTTACAGTGTTCATAGGAAAGAAATGCAGATATATCTGCTAGTTTTATTCGTACGTACCAAATAGAAATAGTTGCGGTGTCGACACGAGCTAACTGTTTTAGGGGATACCAACGATAAGCTTTGTACATTCGCGAAAATATGAGTAAATCTGTAGACCGAGTCAAGTACGAGTCCGAGTCAGATCCGAGTCAGATTAAGATGACGGAGTCACAGTTGGTGTCCTTTATGTCTGGACCGAGTTTCAGGGAATTCTGTCAAATATTTCTCCCCCTATTAACAGAGAGACAAGGTAGGATGCTGAGCCACGAATACCGTTTCGACAAGCCTCAAGTCAAACCCGATTATTTCACGAAAAACTAAATCCAGTCGAGAAATTTCCTCACGGGGCTGCAGATGGATTAATTAATCGCCAGTTTAAGCCAACGAATCCAAACCAGTCGTTTTTTCTGAGCCGTCAGCCTCCATGAAACTACGAAGAAACCTAGTCGCACGGCTAAACTGGCCGAAGCGGAGACCGTTGGACAGACGTTATATATATACAGTCAACTCTCCACTAACGGACACTCTCGTAAGCGGACAGCTCTACTTACGGACGCCTTTTCAAATCCCCGTTTTACCTCCCAGTCAAACTCTGTATTTACACATTCCCGTAAGCGGACACTCTCTCGTAAGCGGACGCGGACACTTTTGAAAATGAAAATTGGATTTTTCTTTTGTTTACGCTCTCTCGTAAGCGGACACTTATGGTTTGTTGACTGAATAAATTACTTTGTCACATGGGATGTTTTTAAGAAGCACCAAAGTTACATGTATGGACGACAGCAATAAGTCCCGTTTAACTTTTTGTTAAATATAGAAGTTATACTACAGTATATTTCTTTTTTTCCCCGAGTTTTAAAATTTGACATCAATAAAGAGTTTCGCTTTATATCTTCAGTTGCTATTTTTGTCTACCCAATAAAACATAATTAACACCCGCTAATTAACTCTCCCGTAAGCGGACATCCACCCTATTTTTCTTGGGTGTCCGCTTATGGGAATAATTCTCGTAAGCGGACAGCTCTACTAACGGACACTTTTTTCAATTCCCGAGGGTGTCCGCTTACGAGAGAGTTGACTGTATACCTTATTTTGGAACCGACTTATAAGGGAATGGTTCTATGGTTAAGTGATTAAAATGCGCGTCTTCGAACCCGGGGATTATCAAGTGTGACAATCTCTTTCGATTTATGTACTCTGTTTGTTTGTATGTACGTCGCTTGAAGTGTGATCTATGCTAATGAGGAAAAAATGTAAACAAGGATTCGCCCATTATCACCTACATCTACTGACACTAAACAGAGGGACCTATTGGCCACTTTTGGCTAAATATCTGTTCGGATGAAAAAGGTTGTCTATACTTTTCTGTAATTGGAAAACGTAGGCTAAACTTTTAGGAATTTTCTTAAATTTGCGAGTACAGATATTTTGGGCTACAATTTTCGGAACACCCGCGGAGTAAAGAAAAAAATGAATATGCTCGCCTAAACTTTTCGTAAAAATCGGTAAATTTCTACGCTTTTCGATTTCTCAAATATCGCAAAACATTTTCAGGTCACATGTTAGTGAATGCGGAGTATTTCGAAACAACTGAGATTTTCGGATGGAGGTTTTCCCCCTGTCAGATTCGACAACCAATTTACAGTCCCTAGAAGTCTCGGTATAATCAGTGAAAGCTAAGATTCTGAGAAAACGGTTGCTTAAAATCACACTGATCGACAAAATGTCAGAATCTTATGTTTTCGTCAAGGCCTCTGCCACACCTAAGAATTTCGGAATGACAATGAACGCGCCTTAAAATATTCGAGACTGTCTAAGTTCCCCTAGGTTCACCGAACAGATAACATTTTAGCAGCGCAGTTTGAAATTCATTTAGTTAGCATTACAAGTGCTTTAGAAGCATTTTAGCGAAAACTCTCGTTGGGTGCTCCTGACTAAAGACGTGTTAATCTCATTAAGATAATAGTGCTAAGGTTGGCACTAGGACTTATCGTTACGCAAGTCCAAACTCATTATTTGCACCTGTTGTTTTTTTAAGAACCACTAGGACTTCTACAATTTAAGTTGTTACCATTTGTTTGCTCGATTTGAACCTGTAAGGACAAACTTCGTAAGGACCAGCTCCGTTACAAGTCTAGTTTTACAGTATTCGCGTTACAATATTTTCATGTATATCATAGCAAACATCGTTTGATTAAAAATAAATATTAGTAATACGTGGAGTATAATTTCTGATTTTATTAACTCGTGGATGTGCTTGCACAGAAACGAGTTAACGGGATGGTGGGTAATCGTGTCACTCACTCACCCATTAGCAGAATGGAACGCTTGGAATGTAGATTCTTAATTTAATTATCTGATAATGATTGTTGATACTTGATTGAAGTAATAATAGGCCCTTTGCAGCTAACACGTCACGTGGTTGTACTGGAGAGCAAAACATGTATGACTGTCTGGGCAGGTTTAACAGTTATTTAATCTGTTCAATGACGTTTCTAGATTGTTCTTCAAATTCGCTAAATAGAAATAAAATTAACACCACACGACACTGAAATAAATGTTAAGCTTTATTTTGTGAATATATTAAGAGCTCAGTATTGCTAAAAGTCCTTTCAATAGGGACGCCGGTAAAAATACAACAGCTTTTTCATATGTAGAATAGAATTTGAAAAGGGATAGAATTGTGCTAGAATTTTGAATTGGGCTAGAATTGCATTCCTTGCATTGTTTCAGAATTATGTAATGTCAACAATGGCAATCTTAGTTGCATATTTCACCCTCTGTAGAATATTGTATAGCAAAAATAATTTTCTAGCAGGACCCCCTGAATTCCCCCCTGAATTCCCCCCCTGACCACATGAACCTGTAACTGAATTATACATCTGTGCAAGGTGAGGATGTCCCTCTAGTTGCCCTGCTAGAGATGGGAAAATGGATTGCACAATTCGTATGGATTGCACCCCCCTGAATCGCCCCCCCTGACCTCATGAACCTTTGGGTCAGTACTATAAGCCTGCCAAGTTTGGTTGTCATTGGACATTGTCTAGGCCAATTATTCGTACGTCGTACGTATGTCAGCAATTTCGTACCAATGTCAGCAATTTCGTACCAATGTCAGCAATTTCGTACCAATGTCAGCAATTTCGTACCAATGTCAGCTTAATCATAGTCTGTATCATCGTCATTAGTATCATCATCATTATCATCATCTGTATCATCAATATCATCATCAGTAATCGTCATCAGTATCATGATCACAATTGATATCTGTATCATAATCATCATTTGCATCATCACAAAATATCATCACCTGCATCTCATCATCTGTACTTGATTTGAATCAAAATACAGGCTAGATAGGCTAAGACAAGCTACATGTTGTAAGAAAGTTGATGTTCATTTCTGTTACTCTACATACAGTGCCTGGCAGTAGTGATGACGAAGAAGTGAAAAGTGTGTCATCTCCTAAGAAACAAAAAAAGAGACCTGTTGGAAAAGAAAAGAAAATAGGTGAGTGTCAACAACAGTAAACATTTATTACTCGGACCACATTAGCAGGTCCGAATCTTAAAAATTGGCTCTGTATGTTGTTCTTTTTTTTGGTGTCACAGGTGGGAAATTGCATAACAGATCCATTACCGTGCTATCGGTGTGGAATGAATTAGTTCATCAGATGACTACTGCGCTGACATGTCAGACTTCGATACTCCATTTTCTATTTACCTTTTAACTTCTTCTTACCTTATTATTGTTATAAATTAACTTTCAATGACCCCAAAAATACATGAATCTTTTCAGAATTTGCAGTAATTCTTGCTTTGTAAATGGAAAAACGTGACAGTGAGGACAACTGGACAAACTGATCTGCCTGAGCACATTTACACAACAGTCTCACCTCAGACATAACAGATTATGAGATTAAGAAAGGAGCAGATTTATGCAGGCAGATTAAGGCAGGGGTCAGAACTATTAGATGAAATTTAAGCTCTTTGGATGTCATGTGGGAAACACATTAAACTCTCTAGTTGTAATTCTCTCACAGTCCCAACCTCTCTACTGCAAACTGGACATCAACCAAGTTATTTATGTGTGTTTGTAACTCCATTGTACTGCGAACCAAATCATTGTGTTATGGACTTTGCATCTATAGCCCAAAATTGGTATTCTTACTATAAATTGTAATGTGCTCTTCCCAGAAAACCATGAGGTATAGTTCAACATGTTATCTGTTAAATTTCCATATGGTCTGAGTACAGGCTGCGTGCAGCCTCTTGTTATTATTAGTTTCATAATCGTTTTCATCTGCATTATTATAATTACATCTTCATTATCTGCATTATTTTTGCACCATCATCTGTTGCATCATCATCGTCTGCATTGTCGTCATTTCCAACATTATCAATCACCATCTGTATCATCATTATTATAATAATCATCATCATCAGTACCATCATCATCAGTAACATCACCATCATCAGTAACATCATCATCAGTATCAGTATTATCATCTATCATTATCATCATCTGTATAAGTATCTTCATCTGTATAAGTATCATCAATATCAGTATCATCATCTGTATCAGTATCATAATCTGTATTGATCAGTATCATTGTCTGTATAAGCATCATCGTCTGTATCAGTATCATCATCTGTATCAGTATCTTCATCTGTATCAGTATCTTCATCTGTATCAGTCATCTGTATCAGTATCATCATCTGTGTCAGTATCATCTGTATCAGTATCGTCTGTATCAGTATCATAATCTGTATCAGTATCATAATCTGTATCAGTATCATCAATATCAGTATCGTCTGTATCAGTATCATCTGTATCAGTATCATCATCTGTATCAGTATCATAATCTGTATTGATCAGTATCATTGTCTGTATAAGCATCGTCTGTATCAGTATCATCGTCTGTATCAGTATCTTCATCTGTATCAGTATCTTCATCTGTATCAGTATCATCTGTATCAGTATCGTCTGTATCAGTATCGTCTGTATCAGTATCGTCTGTATCAGTATCGTCTGTATCAGTGTCATCATCTGTATCAGTATCATCATCTGTATCAGTATCATCATCTGTATCAGTATCATAATCTGTATCAGTATCATAATCTGTATCAGTATCATCGTCTGTATCAGTATCATAATCTGTATCAGTATCATCGTCTGTATCATTATCATTCTCTATCAGTATCATCATCTGTATCAGTATCATTGTCTGTATCAGTATCATAATCTGTATCAGTATCATAATCAGTATCATAATCTGTATCAGTATCATTGTCTGTATCAGTATCATAATATGTATCAGTATCATAATCTGTATCAGTATCATCAATATCAGTATCATCATCCGTATCAGTATCATCTGTATTATTATTGTCATCATCACTATCATCATCTATCAGTATCATCTATCAGTATCATCTGTATCAGTATAATCATCTATATCAGTAGATCATCATCTGTATCTGTATCATCTACATCAGTATCATCTGTATCATCAGTATCATCATCATCTGTACTTGATTTAAATCAAAACACAGGCCAGCTAGGCTAAGACAAGCAATAAGGAAGTTGATGTTCATTTCTGTTATCTCTACATAGTGCCTAACACCAACCCTGTCAGTTCAGTCTCATCACCCTGCAGCTCTTCTGCTACCGACCCTACGAGCAGTACCACCAGTGCACTAGCAACACAACTAGATGAGATTAAAGTTATCACCTCACCGCCTCATTCAAGGAAATCCTTGGCCAACCTTGGACCTAGGCCTACTCTTGTTGTCTGTCCACTATCAGTTATCAGTAACTGGGAGGTACATAAACATGAGATGAAGTGTTGTGAAGATGGACTGCATGCAATGACTACTTTTATCATATGACCTGTATGGCCCCATGTGCACTTTCCTTTCAAAACCATGTACAAAAGTGGTATATACTTCATGGCAGTGTTCCATTCCATATAGTCTCTCTGCATCATCATTTCCTCTACAGACTACCACTACCATGAAGTATATACCACAAAAGTCATGTGATGAGGGCTGTGCTTGTTTGACGTGAATGGGCCGGAAAAAGCTCTCCGGCCCTACTCAATTTTTGGTTTCCTGCGTGCAGGGATCAGACTGTAATCGGACTGGTGGGGGAAAGAAGGCTCTGCCGCAAGTCGCAATAGAAGGTTCTGCAATTAGGGAACATTTTTGGCTTGTTGTTTTGCCATGTCGAAAGTGGTCACATGATAAAAAACGTATTCAGGGGCAGATCCAGGTAATGCAGAAAGATGGGGCAGCGGTGTAAGCCGAACCTCGCATGGTATAGGCGCGATTAGCTAGGGGGTGCAGGGGCATGTATCCCAGCCAACGAAATGGGGGGGGGGGGGGGGGGGGGCTCGGCTCCCCCTGAATCCACCCATGGTTGCTGAGTAAGATCAGGCCCAATGGAGAAATTATACACCTTTAATAAGTCTGACTGTAAGTATAATCAATGACGTGTATCAGGACTTGCATGTCAATTTTAAAATGTTGTTACCAACGCCTCTGCTGCATCTTGCAAAGTGTGAATTATATTGCCAGCTTTTATTCAAGAAATCATGAGTTAAACATTCACGATTTGTTGGTGTACAGGTTTGGTACACCAAGATGGTGGCCGACAAAGTCAGATAGAAGAAATAAAGCTGATTTTTACATCAAATATTTTTTGCTAGTTCAATAAGGTTTCTTCAACATTTTTCATTTTTAACGGACATTTACAATTAGACTATGATATACAAAAATACACATTACCAAAGCAATAATAGATAAGGGAAAAATAGTGGGGGGAAAAGAACGATAAAAGTATGGTTTTACCACCTCACTGGTTAGCTCAGTTGGTAGAGCATGGTCTAGAGTGCGGGAGGTCGGGGGTTCGAATCCCGGCCGCGTCCTTGGGCAGGGACGTTTATAAGCCGTTGGCCTTGTCTCCTTCTACTTCTAATCAGTATTTGAAGGGGACGTGAAAGAACCTCTTGTACTACTCGAAAAAGAGCAGGGGATTGTTACCCGGAACAGCAGCCTGGCCATTGTACTAACCACACACTCAACATTGTAAACTGTGTGGCAGCTATTAGCGCCGTAAGCAGTCCGAAAAATTCACTGACGGGATATATCAGTAATGCCATGAGACTGTGGTGATATGGCGCTATATAAATATGGCCATCATTATTATTATTAAACTGAGCTAGAATGGGAGAAGTGTATTCCATTTTCCATAATGGAATGACAGTTTGTTTTTCTCTCGAGCAATTAATAACTATCATAAATAATTTTGATACTTTTTAGGAATATAGTTGTTATCGGAAATATGATTAGCTTTCTATTCGAAACAATTTAGATATCACTTTTAAAAGTTATGAAGTCTAAAGAATTTTAACTCTCCAAAATATATGGATTTTGATGACATTTAGGAAACACGCTCGCTGGGCTGTCACAAAATTCAAAAATCTGTAACTCAAAAGCGAATCACCATATCGACGTAAAAACTCAGTATACCAACCTCTAAATCATATAAAAATAGCAGCTTTCTATCTTATAGTTTATCTTAATTCCTTTGTTCTTTTTAAGTTTTTGAACTCCCTTCAGAAACTTTAGTACTGCCCATGATATTGTTTTGAATTCTGATTCAACCAGCATGTAATTTGTAGGGCCAGCATGACACAAGCATGAGTATTCCATCATTGTTTAGTTACCTGTATCATATTTGCTGTTGATTTCATCACTCTTGCTGCATTCTCATCAGTAAAATGTATTTAGAATTTGTCTCAGATGGAAAATCATCAAGTGTAGGCGGGTATATAGCGATATACAGTGGTGTAGGGAGTTCCAGAAGAGAGATTGACAGAAGTCTTAAATGAAAGTGTCCCAGAATTCATCATTTTGCCCACACACACACCACCCCCCCCCCCCCCCCCCCCCCCCCCATTTTCAGGACCTCCCTATGCCCCTGGGAGTATATAGAGTTTTGGTAAGATGTTTAGAAGGTTGCCTACAACTTTTACAGCCGGGAAAAACAACATGCAGATGGGTATTTGTCCTGGCTCCCAATTAGATCTGAACTTTTAAAGGTCGCGATATCTTTTCTAGATGTCTTATATACCAGGTATTAAAATCGTTTTGCAAATTTTGGTCTGTGGAAGTTCTTAATGGTCACCTACGTGCGATACAGTTCTGGTGCTAAAATAATGATTAGTGTTTATGTTGGTACCTTGTATAGAGCCAATTTGAGAGCCACGTCCACCCGAACTTGCTAAACATCTACACATATTATGGACAAGACAGGACGAAGGACAAGACAGTTTTGGAAGACCAGGATGTGGTTATTACTACGTACCAGACTCTAGCCTCTGAATACTCTAAGGTACTACTCGTGCATTTTATTATATTTTTATATAGATAATTAAAGTATGTACGTTGGCCTGTAATTACTTTGGTTACTCAGATCAGAAATTCAGCTCAAGTTGTAGTTTTAGTAGTAATTATGATCATTATCACTATCATCATCATCCGGCATCAGCACCACCAAACACCATCACCACTGCCATCATCATATAGTTAATACTGAAATGATATTGATACAATATCTATAGGGCAAGTCACCTCTGATAAGTGTGAAGTGGCTTCGGGTAGTTCTAGATGAAGGGCATTGCATCAGAAACCCGAATGCACTCATGACCAAGGCTGCTCATGCTCTAACCTCTGAGCGACGCTGGGTGGTGACAGGAACACCGATACAGAACTCCATGAAGGATTTATGGTCCATCATCTGTTTTCTGAAACTGGAGCCATTTATGGACCGGCAGTGGTGGCGAAGAACTGTGGAGAGACCTGTCGCTGAAGGCGATGAGTCTGCACTGTGGTTAGTAACAGATATCAAGAACTTGTGTTACGTTCATTAAACCAAATATAGCAATAACTATAATCCACGGACTCTACCCTTTCTTACACCAATGAACTAAACCTTAATCAGAGTATACATGGATAATTCCTTATGCCCAAAGTAGATAAGCAAAACTATTAAATCTAAACTAATATTTCTGACGAACAATTGAGTCCTGGGGGCTCTCTGATTGCTTAACCGCAAACTGATTCACGTAAACCGTTCTGAGAATTGTAATATTATTGTCGAGGTCTGTACAATGCCATCTTACATGCTCAAAGCAGCTCATTATTGGCAAACTTGGAGATCCCACAGTTCGTAAATGATGAACTAGGCTGATGCACCAGTCAAGGAAAGTCGTCCATACGGTGACGTTTATGAATAAAACAATAGCGTTAATTGCAAAATACAATAGCTGCACGTGAAAATGCCGGGAGCAAGTAAAATGCAACGAGCCAATCACGGGAGCAAGTAAAAACGCAATTAACCAATCACGAACTGAAGTAATTCTTGATTGGTTTTACTTAACCAATCATGAGAGTAGTGGGAGAGGGATGGAATTCCCCCCTTTTTGGTGCGGTTTTAAAAAGTGGTGCGGTAGGTCATTAATTCAATGACACTAATCATAAAGCAGTGTAATCTTGTAACACGGCACAGCATATCAACCCAAGAACTGAGAAAGAAGAAATTTATCAAATCCGCGAGGAAAAGGTGTTTTTGATATTGAATAATCTTTGTTTAATTTATCTAGTGGATTTGTTTTTATTCGTATATTAATTATAGTTGAGTTTGAGAGAATAATTTGCATCACAAGAGTTTTCCCTCAAAACAATAAGGCTATTGTTTCTGACAGACTGTACTGATTGCTCTTCAGTTATTGCTAATCCCTAAGGACAATAGCAAAATTGCTCTAATGAGTCATAGTGGATTTACTGTAAAGGTTTATAAATATTCTGAACTCAGAATTACGTTACGAGTGATAGCGGAGGTAATAGCTCTAAGGAAAATAAGAAAGACATTTTAGGGATTCTGTAGGGGTTCTGCTGTTCAGCTGAAAAGCGACCGCAGCGATAATTATTTGGAATGACGAACTCATAGAGAATTGAGTTTCATTAGCAGATAAATAATTTCACAACTCAGAGGTGGTTGTTACTACACAATTGGCTTGTTCAGACTTGCCCAGAAACATAGAAGCAATTTATAGAGACCTAAAATAGAAGCATCACCTCATTCACAGAAACAATAGATAATGAAAACCACCACACTTTATTAACAATAGATAATGAATTCCACCACACTTTGTTCATGCGGAAATACAATAGGTAATGAGATACCGCACCACTTCATTCATGCGTTAAAACAATAGATAATGAGATACCCACCACTTTGTTCATGTGGAGACAATAGATCCATGACGTCATTGAAAATATTTTAGTCACCTCCACTTTAATGAAATTCACCTCCATGTTATTCATGAGTAAAAGACAATGAACCGTGACGTCATTGAATTAATGAACTACCACACCACTTTCAAGAGATACCGCACCAAAAAAGAGGGTAATTCCATCCCTCTCCTACTACTTACGAGTACACGAAGATTGATTGCGCTACGGACCAAAACAATGTTTGGTTTAGAACATAATTGGCTGATAATTACAAAACATTCACAGCCAATAGAAAGCTAAGCAAACGTAAAACCAAAGCAATCACCGAATTACTTTCTTTTATGTCTCTTCGTCTCTCACTCTGCCTCTGGCTCCAGCTCAACCCAACATGGCCGCCCATTCCCAGTCACGTGACCCTGATTGGCGGGAAACTACAACATTTTAGATACTCAATCGAAAACCGCTTTATTGATATATTTTTGTTGTTTCAGTCGAGTGCAGGCTTTGATGCGCAACATTGCCATGCGCCGTACCAAGACACAACAGGTGGATGGCAAGCCGCTGGTGGAGCTGCCTGCTCGTCAGGTGTACATACAGCCTATCGAGCTGTCTCTAGAGGAAAGAAAGCTGTACGATGCTATGGCAAAGGAAGGAAGGCTGGTGATTGGAAAGTAGGGACACCATTTGTTGTTTGTACGATGGGTGACTAGTTCCTGTAAAAACTAGTGTTGATCTGCGTCGGCGGGGAAGATAAACACTGGTATGATCAACTAAAAGTCGATTAAGGTTTGCTAACGGCCGTGGGGAGCGAGTAGCAGCTGACGTTTCGAGCACTAGCCCTTCGTCAGAGCTCTGACGTCAGTTGCTACTCGCTCCCCACGGCGGTTAGCATACCTTGATCAATGTTTAGTTGATCGTACCACCATTTGTTGTTTGTCCTTTGCTGCAAGTGTTTGTGTGTGTGTACTCGGGTTTAATTTAACGGAGAATGACTTTCCAGATAAATACTTACATGCTTACATGTAAGTATCAAAGTCTGTATGAACCATTGGTAAATAGTGTTAGGTGTTGTGCCTTAGGGCGCATTATATTGACCGTATTCCGAAGAAGAATAGATTGAATAGTCTCTGGAAAAAAATTGGTTCAGGCACATTTGACACCGTTAGGTACAAACGCTTGCTGACATCTGATATATAGATAGATAGATATTATACAATGTTAGTGTTCCAGTCCCGATATAAGCGATTTGTAGTGATTATTATGTGTATTCTTATTCCGGAACATGTTCAGTCGAATGCACGATTACTCATTGTTCTGTATTCAAGTATGGTTGGACACAAGTTTAAACACTCAGATAATTTCTTTGACTGTGTAGGTATTACAAAGCCGGCACTATGGTCAATAACTATGCGGACGTGTTGGCCATACTTATGAGACTAAGACAACTCTGCTGTCATCCCAAACTGTGCGCCAACGCCTTCTCTGCTGCGACTGGTAAGACATTCACCTCAATACTTTACGTATTCAGAAGATACGCAAACTCTTGGACCCGGTTGTTCGAAGCAAGGGTAAGCGCGTACCCCAGGGTTAAATCGTTAATTTGAGGTTTAACTGTACAGATTACAATTACAGATTTAGTGCTATTCTAGGGGTAAAGTTACCCTTGCTTCGTACAACCGGTCCTTGGATACACAGTTCAACATCTGTTGATCAACAAATACATAGTTCACTCGGGCCTTGAAAAGTCCTTGAAATAATGCCAGGTCCTTGAAAAGTCCTTGAAATACTGGCAGGTCCTTGAAAAGTCCTTGCATTTTGACAGATTAGGTTTTCTCCTTGAAAAGACCTTGAATTTTGTTGAAACCTCCTTGGATGTTTGAGAAGACAGTGAAACAGCCTCACTTTTGCCTCTAAAAGACCATTAGAGCAGCACTGAATGATTTGTCGTGCAAACAAGTCAGAGAAAGGGTCTTACATTGGGTCTAAATTGCGTATAATTTAGAGGTCATTAATGTGTGAACCTGTAGAAAATAAGTACTTGAAGAAAAAGTCTGTGGGAACCGTGAAATATATAAACACGTGTATCATCAGGATACAGTGTCGAAAGAAGTGAATCGACATGTTGAACGATGTGAACGTCGAACTAGACATTATTCAGCACACAGAAAAAGAGAAAAGGTGTATTTCAGGGACTACAGTAAATTCCAGAAAGATGAATATTTAGCTGATATTCAATCAATTGACTGGACTAATATCTATAATCACTCGCAGGACATTCACGAAATAACTTCAAACTGTATAGATGCAATTAAACAAGTCGTAAACAGGCATGCACCCCTCAAACAAGCCTCACTTAATAAAATGAAACAACTCGCCAAACCATGGATCTCAAAAGGCCTGCTAACATCCATTAAAATTAAACAGAAAATGTATCGCACTCACTTTCTAACTAAGGAACCATCAAAAGTGAACAGCTATAAAAAGTACTCAAACATCCTCAATCATTTAAAAAGCAAAGCCAAATATGATTACTACAACCAGCATTTTCATCTTTACAAAGACAATATTAAAGAAACCTGGAAACTAATAAGTACATTAATCAAACGTAAATCAAAATCAAATTCAAACATTCATCCAACAAAGATAATACGTAATAATAAAACCTATACTCAACAAGCTGAAATAGCAGAACAATTTAATCAACACTTCATAGACGTAGGCCCAAGTCTAGCCAGCTTAATTGAAAATCCTAATAACCAAGATCCAATAATATATATAAAAAACACTCCAGCAAATAGTTTTTACTTAACTCCTGTAACTGAGGACTATGTAACTCAACTTTTTTCTGAATTAAAAGGAAAAAAATCATCGCTAGACATCCCCAATAAACTAATTAAGATTGCATGTGGAACACTTTCTATCCCATTTACTTTCATCTATAACCAATCTATTTCTTTGGGTGTAGTTCCTGATATACTTAAAATATCTAGAGTGACCCCAGTCTACAAAACTGGCCTCGCAACTGATTTAAATAACTACAGGCCAATTGCAATTTTATCACCCTTCAGCAAGATACTAGAAAAAATTGTTTATAACCAGCTTTATTCATTTTTAGAAAAACATAATATACTCTTCAAATATCAATTTGGATTCAGAAAGGATTATTCTACTGAGCAAGCTATATTAGAAATAACAGACCATCTTAAAACATCTATTGACAAAAATATGATTACATGTGGCCTCTTCCTAGACTTTTCAAAAGCTTTTGATACCGTGAACCATGATATCTTACTTAAGAAACTATCCAAATATGGAATACGTGGCAAACCCCTAGAATGGTTTCAGAGCTACTTAACAAACAGAATGCAATATGTGAAAATTGAAAACACCATCTCAGCCCAACGTAACATTATCTGTGGAATACCTCAGGGATCAACACTTGGCCCTTTACTATTTCTTTTATACCTAAACGACATATCTAACTCTTCAACAAAGTTATCCTTTCGCATTTTTGCCGATGATGCAAATATATTTTATACTTGTAAAGACACCAAAGAGCTTGAAAGAACAATGAATACTGAATTGAGCAAAGTTTTTGACTATTGTACTGCTAATAAACTCTCTGTAAACATGAAAAAAACTAATTATATGATAATCACTTCCCCGCAAAAGAAAACAATTAAAATAAACTTACATAATATAGAAAGAAAAAACAACATTAAATATCTAGGGATTTACATAGATGAACATCTTAACTGGAAAAGCCAAATAGCACATGTAAATAGTAAAATAGCCAAAAATTTAGGAATACTATACAAACTACGCCATTACTTAGCCTTAAACATGTTGACGCAACTTTACTACACCCTCATATATCCCTATCTGAACTATGGGTCAATGAGCTGGGGAAACACATATACCACTAATTTAGAAAAAATATACACTAAACAAAATAAATGTGTCCGTAGCATTTTTTTTGCCAATAACAAAGAATCAGCTAATCCATATTTTAAAATTCTTAACATTCTCAAATTTGAAAACATACTTAAACTAAAAATTTGTACATTTGCACATAAGCTTCTTCGTAATCCATCTGATACGCCACCTGTGTTCCATGACTTCCTAACTCCAGTTACCAAGATACACAATTACAACACAAGATATGCTGCCAAAAATAATCTTTATTGCCAAAATGTAAGAACAAACATGGGAAAATTTACATTTAAATATACAGCCTGTAAAATATGGGAATCCGTCCCCTATGAGCTTAAGCAAACAACAAACACGAAACAATTCAAGAAACTATATAAATCCTACCTTCTCAAGCTCCAGAGTCCCTCCTAATCTTAATCTTTAAAAACAATAACACATCATATAAGCTATTTCCATATAAATTTCTCCTTTATCGTATTTCCTCTCTTTCTCTCTTTTTTGTCTTGTTTTTTTCTATATTTGTGTGTGATATTTCTTTTTTTCTTTTTTTTAACCAAACTTAGGTTCAACTCGCCATTGTACAACATTATTTCTACTCACTAATATCAGCTATTACCATACTATAACATATAAGCCTAAATTTAATTAAAACAGTGAATAACTCGAAAGCCTCCAGGCTACTTTGTCCACTGTGCACTGTCACTCCCATCTCATACTTTAATTTACCTTATCTATTATATATATACGTTTAGTTAATCATATTTCCCTTATTGTAATTCAAAAAGAAAAATAGTGTGAAATAAAACTTGAACTTGAACTTGATGCTCTATTCAACATCAAATATCCTATGATACATGGCCGGTTCAACATTTGTTGATTAACAAATGTTCATCGATGTTGAGACAAGTCCTGGCCAACGCACGTCAACACCAGCTGACTTGCGTAGACTTGCGTTCAACTTGCGAAGGGTGGCCAAACAACCGCATGCAAGTTTAGAAAAACAATCTGCATTTCCATGGAGTTAAAAAAAACAAAATTGTTTTGCTGTTCCGCCGACGGAGAATTACTTTTGTACATTGTTTCACCGAGTCTTGAGAATTAGAAAAACTGAATATTGAGCTCCACAACGTTTTTAAAACAAACGCAGTCTTGCCAACAACTTGTGTTGACATGCGCTAGTCGCTGCAAGTTAGCGCAAGTGGTTGGTCGAACTCGCGACTCCGTTTTTCAGGGGAAGTGAAAGGGTCCCACCCAAAACAATCCTTCAGTTGCCGGGTAAGATCTAGAAGCGGAAATGGATATTTGCAGTTTGTGGTATGTGTAACGTTCACTAATTAGAGCTGTTTTCGCATGACTGTCGGAGGTGTTTTGGTTTTGTGTTTACTAAGCTCTCCTACTGGCTGAGAAAATAAACCAACCAATCAGATTCCAAAGTTAAACCAAACGCAAATTGGTTTTGGTTTTGCTTTGGTTTGTCATTGGCTCACAGGGAAGCCATTTATGAGTTACTTGTGATTACTCGCTCCTATGATTGGCTGGCTGTGGGTAATTTGCGTTTGGTCTTTCGCCACTCATTTGAAATTCGCTCTATTTGCACTGCATGATAGCATCGTCTGCTAGTGGTACCCCAGAAGAGCTTCAGCAGCGTCTCATCTCTACACTAATGACCATCCTGGCTACGGGTGTGGACGAGGAGTGTTCAGTGTGTTTGGACTCGCTGCTGAACCCTGTCATCACTCACTGTGCCCACGTGTTCTGCCGTCCCTGTATTGAGAGTGTTATCAAGATAATGTACAGAGAGAGCCCTCGGTGTCCTCTGTGTCGAGCGCACATCAGCAGTGACCAACTGGTGGAGGTGCCACCTCAAGTTGACGAGGACGCAGTGGACAGTGATGAATGGCAGACGAGTAGTAAAGTGAGTGGAATACTGTTATTATACGACTTGGCGTTTTCCAGTGCAAATACGGGATAAGCGAGTGCAAATATGCAAGTGTATTACACGGGTCATGAACAGGTTTGCACAGGTTTATTCGACACTTTAAAGGTTTTGTAAGCACGCGAGCCAATCAAAGTGGGGCTGTTTGAGTAACAGTCGATCAGCAACAGAGTTTGGAGGGCATGGCTTGCTTAGTGCTAGTCCCCTATTGTGTGCGATTTTTTACGGCTACTTTGGTCACTGCGCACTAATTACTTTTTTCTTTTGTTACTTACTATTACCTATCTATCTTCTATAACTGGTCTGGTATTGTCTCTTATCCCTGTATTCTTGAATCAGTGTAAAATAAAATGAAACTTGAAACTCGTATGAAGAATAATATTTAAAACCAAGGCCACACGGATTCGCAAGTCGACATCAAAACTTGCGCTCAGACTTGCGAAGTTAACGCAAGTTTAGCCGTAAAAAGCCATTTCCGTACTGTTTAGTTAAAATCCCCCATAAACTTCACAACTTGTATTGATAAATTCGTTTCTTTACCGTTTTCGACTTGCAGCAACGCGTCGGCAACTTTCATTGACTAGCGAGTCCGAATGCGCGCTTACTGATTGTAGTCCTGACCTGGCATCTCTTTCGACCGCTCCGTAGACTGGAAGGTCGCGGGAAAGAGAGTCCAGTAGATATTGCATGCGCATGCTCAGAACTGATCAATCAGGAATAAGGACAAATTCGCGGGAATATTCGCGGAGTTTAACCGAATACATTTTTATTTGAAGGTTTAAAATGGCCGATAATATCAGTGCAGAATTTCTCGCAACATATGCCCTCCCGCAACACACACAATTTCTTGCTTTAGAATATTTACATTCCCGTTCCCAGTGCCTCCTCGACTAACTGAAAAATCGGAGGCTCCGTTAGTCGAGGAGGCCCTGGGAACGAGAATGGAGTCTTTATTGCTCCTCATATGGACCACTAGGACTAAATCCGTCAGGTGAGAGCAGTAACAAGTTATATCTATACTTCAAGTCTTCAAGTCCATGCATTTCGTTTTCACTGTTCGATAAGATAACGTTGATATTGCACATGTTTTCGTACAGGTTGACGCCCTGATGTCAGAGCTTGTCAAACTACGATCCACAGACCCGTCCATCAAGAGTGTGGTCATCTCACAGTTCACCTCCATGTTATCAGTGGTAGAAATACCCCTCACTGCCGCAGGTTTCTCATTTCTTCGTCTTGATGGAAGCATGTCTCAGAGTAAGCGATCGCAAGTCATCGAGGACTTTGACGATCGTAGTTCCCAGTCTCCCACCGTGCTATTACTCTCGATGAAGGCTGGAGGCGTTGGCCTGAACCTGACTGCGGCCTCAAGAGTCTTCCTACTGGACCCCGTGAGTACCTGCCGTGTTAAACTAGTTAAATACCGTGCTAAACTGGTAAGATACCGTGTTAACCCGGCTAGATACCGAGCTGACCCGGTTAGATACCGTATCAGGGTTGCGACAGGTCCGGAACAAATTTTTTTTTTCAAGGTCAGGGAATTTTATTTTCAGGTTGCCATGAGGGCCCCTCGTGCCTCAAAGCATCTGCAAGGGGAGGCTACAGGTTTAGATAATGACTTTTGTTTTGGACGAGGAATGTCGAATAGTCTTATTATGGTCAGTGAAAATTGTTTTCTGGTCAGTGAAAAGTCGGGGATTTTTTTTCGTGATGGGTGGCAACTATGCGTGTTAACCTGGTTAGATACCATGCTTGACCAATTAATCAAGGACCCGCACTGTAAAAGGGCCTCAACCAGGTTGAAGACACCTTCATTGTCAATCAGCCTTTGCCAAGTGAACATTTCTGTTCAAAGCTCTGCAACACGTGATGCTCCGCTTGAGTGATCTCTGACATTTGGTATCGCGTGAAATTCACATCGAAAACTTGAATGTCTAAAAAATACACGAGTTTGTGAACTGTTGTAAAACGCTATTCACTACTGTGTAGCATGTGCTTAATCAGTAAGATAACCTGCTTAACCGGTTAGATACTGTGATAAACTGGTTAATAATGTGCTAAACCAGTATCATAATGACGTGATGAACGTGTTAGATACCATGCTTTGCTGTTAGAGCGGATTTCAATTGAGTGTCGGAAGTGTTTTGGTTTTGCGTTTACTAAGCTCTCCTATTGGCTGAGAAAGTAAACCAACCAATCAGAATCTAAAGTAAAACCAAACGCAAATTGGTTGGTTTGTCATTGGCTCACAGGGAAGCCATTTATGAGTTACTTGTGATTAATACTCGCTCCTATGATTGGCTGGCTGTGGGTAATTTGCGTTTGGTTTTACTACACTCAACTGAAAACCGCTCTATTCACTCTTTTCACCTGGTGGCCATCTTGGATTCAAAGCGAGGCAATCCTTTGTTTTTGCCAAGTTAGCCTCGTAGTGAGGGATAGTCAAAACGAGGCTAACCTGGCAAAAACAAAGGTTTGCCTCGCTTTTAATCCAAGATGACCACCAGGTGAAAAGAGTAAATTGAGTTTGGTTTATTCCATCGCTCGCTAGGCCTGGAACCCAGCGGCTGAGGAGCAGTGTTTCGATAGATGTCATCGGCTGGGACAGACACGTGACGTCATTATCACCAAGGTAACTCACAGTTAGACAAATACACCAGTTTTTTTGGGGTGGGAGGGGGGTGCTTAGAGACTGCTAATTACGTTTTTTTTTTGGGGGGGGGGGGGGTTTGACAATAATAAAGCCATCTAACCCAATAGACCTTACCGAACATTTTTTGATGCAAGTAAAACGAATGAGTCAAAAATAACCTCTGAAAAAGCAGATCAGCATTTTACTTGCATCAACTAGGCTGAAGTAGCACAATTCTTATATCTCACCTTACCCAATCATCTCATTTCTGTGTAAGCATGGATTAGGTTATTCGGTTAGGTTTATTGATTTAGAAATGTTCAACATGTGGGTCATGCTGCGCGATGCAGCTTTTTTTCCATGACGAGCTTGATTGGCAACAGTACTATTGCCAGTACATTGCATTGTGGTTATGCGCGCAAGGACAAAAAAAAAAAATTCGCATGTGTTTTGATGCTAAGTTGATGACTCCACGCGCCACTGGAGTCGTTTAGTTGAACTCAGTGTGAGCTTGATAGTTTGGGGTGGAGATAATACTATTTTCCAAAGAGCAAGATCTCTCCTCTTGTCAACGTGATTAGCCCCAAACTAATGTTCTTCTATTACCTTCGATAAAGTCAAATTAATATAGGTACAATTTGAAAAGTGACAGCGGGGTTCAAAACACACAAATAACAGTTGATTTCCGGTGTTTACGCTTTATCAGACTAATATATACTGGGAATCTTAAGTGGAATGGTAGAGTCAGGGAATTTCTCGGTATATTATTGATATGTCGGGACAAACTGAAAATAAATCTGGATAATTTTCTAGAGAACACGCCACAGCTCAAACAGGCTTCAGCCGCAAGATAGCGCCAAAGATACACACTAGATTATTCTAACACATCACACCTTGACATTTGTTACCCACGATTTCCCGCTTCCAATAACTGAGCGGCAGCATTCACTACCTAAATATTACGTACACTTGTTTAAAAATTGTTAGACAAAAACCGTAAACAATTTGTGATTATAATCAGTACATGTGGCGCAGTGAGTCTCAGCCCAGATGATCAATCATGGGAAAGACAAGACTAGTTCTGAAAGTAAACTCTGGCATCATATTGCATACAATGAGAGTATTTTATCGGCCTTCCGCTAGTATGGGTGGCCTAGCTTTTACAATTATTCTAGACCACCCAGTACCAAGTCATTATCTTTTTCCTATCTGTATTTTACATGTTGGTATATATATGACACCGGGATATAATAATAATAAATTTGAATCACCGGGATGCCTGTGGTGGAAGGATCATCTGAGCGGGCTCCCTGTGGAAGGTGAGGGGGCAGAGGAGGCTAATATCGGTACAAATAGAGTTGTTGGATCTATTCGCCTCGGTGTATATTAAATCCCATACCCCCGAGCAGAAGGCTGATAAGCAATACTAACCAAACTCGTGTTTTGTTAGTTCATAACCAAGGATTCAGTAGAGGAACGCATGTTGGACTTACAGAAGAAGAAGAAAGATCTTCTGGCAAAGGCATTTAAGAAGACTTCAGCTGAAGAGCGGCGGAAACAGAGAATCAATGACCTGAAGGTTCTGATAGACTTCTAATGCAAACTACTGATAGTTGTTGCTGTTTGGATTGTGTAGTATGGACTTTTGATGAACAGCATATGGCTTACCTTGATCAGGGTTGGTGTACTAGAGAATCGAATAGTGTGTGTCCATAGAAGTTTATCAAACAGTGCTGCCCTTATGGCTCGTCAAAACAAATTGTTGATTTACAATGTGACGACTATAACCTGGACACTTAGACAATGAGAACTCAACACATTGCAAAAGGAAAACAAATCATTCCAACTTACAAATCCACACAATTTTCTTCAGAAAGTGCATATGAGCCTTCGTGCAATTTTCATAGCTATGAACCTCGGGAAAGTTTTGAGTACCCCTGCGAAGAAATTTTTGGTTTACAGAGAATAACTCTATCTTCTATGCTTGTTTGAAATCGTGGAAACGTGACCTTTCCTGACCCATGACCGCGTAAGTAAAATCCTGGGTCGATACCTCGGTAGACGTCATTTAATTAATTCAACTTTGCAACAATTTGAATAAAAACTTACAATTTTTACTAACTCATAACTGTGTATATTTTCTAAAAATCGATGTTGTTGTGATAGAAAGGCCGCCATGGAGAATAATGCATTAATGAGATGACGTCGACCGAGGTATCGACCCAGGCTTTTACTTACGCGGTCATGGGTCAGGAAAAGTCACGTTTCCAAGATTTCAAACAAGCGTAGAAGATAGAGTATTCTCTGTAAACCAAAAATTTCTTCGCAGGAGTACTCAAAACGTTTCTGAGATTCATAGCTATGAAAATTGCAGGAAGGCTCATATGCACTTTAAACAACTTCAAATCTAGGGCACAATTTTCTTTTTACTGGATTGAAGCTCGAACAATTTGAAATGCTATTGTATTGTACTCGACACTGATTGCATCAAATAACCGTACCTTGGAATGCTGTTGTCATTCTGCAATGTGATTGTTTCTCGTTGTATAAGTGGCCCTGGTTACAGTTAGTTGTTGCACAGTAAATATTCGTATTCTCACGGACGAGCTGGAACGAGCACTCAATGGAGGCTCATGCGGGGGAATCTTTTCTAATGCTAAATAGTTTTTAGCGAATTCCCTCGCACGAGCCTCCATTGAGTTGAGCTGTTGTTTTCTGACAATAGCAGCAACTGTGTGATATTACAATATCCAAGATGGCAGTGCCTGGAAAACAGGAGATACAAACAGCAGTTTCAGCAGTAATGAAGCACTATTCAAACCCTCATTCTTGTGTGACACCAACACCCGATTAAACAAGCACGACTAATTTAGATAGTTTGAATAGTGCTTCATTACATTGAAGTGAGGCGTTTTGGTCAATACTGCTGAAACTGCAATTGAAGAGCTGTGTGCAAAATGGGGGTTCCAAAATGGGCATCAGTGACTCCTGATCACATTCTAAATTCTGTTTTCTAAGGGAGAATTAAAAATGTGATCAGGAGTCACTAATGCCCTTGTTGCACACAGCTCTTCAATAGCACAATGGGACTTTTGCAGGAATGCAATCACGTGGTTGTACTGGGTATATTTAAATGCACTTGTACGAGATCTGTTTGTAGATGCTGTTTTCCACCTCCAATCGCTCTCTCTAAAACAGCATTTTTAAAGATAGCTTGCCACCCATCATCCATGGTGAGTGATCACAAGCTCAATTCATTTGTTAATGATGTATTATACGACTGTTTCCTGCAAAAGTGCATATGAGCCCAAATTTGTTATTATTATTAACATCGATTCTCCAAGTAAATAGTTGAACTTTTAATATATATTTTTATTTGAGTGTGGTGTCCGAGGGTTTCTATTTCCAATATGCTAATTTGTGATGACATGTTCTGAGAGGCCAACAAAAGGTCACTTCTTTCTCCTTGTGAATGAAACTATTTCTGATTTATACAAAATATTTGGTAACATCACTGATATAAGGCCCAAATATTACATGGATGTTTAGAAAAATATGTATATTTCTGACAGCACATTGTTGTACAACAATGGCGTCCTCGCATAATTAGCATATCAGAAATAGAAACCTATAACTCATAGACACAACACTCAAATTAAGAAATATTTTACTAATCAACTATTGACCTGATGGAGAATCGATTTTAATGATAACACATTTGGGCTCAATGCACTTTAAAAGAAACAAACACAGTAATATTATTCAGGCATCCATAATAAGCATTTGTTTTCAGCGGAGGTTTCCGTTAATGTATGCCAGTCAGTTATAGTTCATTTAGAAATCGAAATTGTTGTGATTGGGCAAGTCCCCTTCTCTATCCAGTTAAGGATTTACTGGAACTTAAGGTGGGTTAGGCCTTGTATAATATTCCTGAATTTAAAAGGAAATATCATAATGATTATTTTGAGCATAGAAAAGTTTTTTACGGTAACAAACTCAGCGTTATTTATGATATCTCAACAAAGACTATGCTTTGAGGATTATGTTGTTCAAGATTCTGGCAAATTCATTGGAACAAAGTTACTGTTAAGGACCATGTAAATAATTTATATCAACTTGTTGGTGTTACGAATGCAAGCTGTTATTATAAATATTATTATTGTAGTCCCTGTTTTTTTCTTACATTAAATTGAATTGAGAAAATTTGTAGTTTCAGTCGTGTATTAACAACAATCCTGGGATCTGAGGCGAGAGCGTAAGTGCTTCCGAGCAAAGCAGCGATCACCTCATGCAAGTTTTTGTCCATTTAAAACAACTATTTGGTCCTGGCTATTATTCACTTGTGTGGTATATACGAAAACAATTATCATTATTCCTCAGTGTTGGTGAAAAGTGGTTGATATTTACCTCACCTTTGTAGATCGGTAAATATCCACTATATTGACCTCCACTTTGGTGAATGACCCATTGAGAATCTCAATTCCATGCAAACATTAGGTTGAGAATTTGCAACCGTGAGTTCTGGATGTAACTAATTACCTGCTTTTCTACATTATCATATTTACCTAGATTAACTATTAATGGTTAATTCAGGTACCCTAATACTCCTATCTTTGTTACTATAATATAGACGCATCTACTTATATGCGAGAGCATTGTAATAAAGTTGTTGTTGTAATTTCATTAGCTTACCAGTGGCCCAGCAAAACCGGTTTGATGTGTTTTCTTGATTTGAAACTCTTGTGCATGGAAGTGAAATTCTCAATGGGTAACACCAAGGCTTTTTCTTCTCTTGCCTCTTATTTCTTCTGAGCTTCTGTCATCCAGGGTATAATAATGGTGACTCACTGTACAATAAACTTTGTTTCACATAAATTAGCTTTTATTCATGACTGTTATCAGGTTTAATCACAACCGTTTGTACACATGTGCACTCTATACAGCATAGTTATCATTTACAATAATATATTGAATAATCTAGAATAGCAAATCTTCAAAATAATAATCAATTAAAGTACAAAAATATATCCCAGGGATGGGCAACTAAACTAATCTGGGTAGTGCTGGGAGTGTTTCAACTGAATCAAATTACCCTATTTATTTTATCTTCAATTGCAATAAATGAGCCATGAAACCTAGAGGTTTTGCACCATCACGTGATGGCAGCCATGTTGGCAGCAGGAACAATAGAATGTTATTCCTTTGAGATTTAATTTTTCACATGATTAAACACATTTAATTGTTCCTCCCATCAACATGGCTGCCATCACGTGATGGTGCAAAACCTCTGTACACCAGTTTTGGGATCATGCATAGTTGTACCATCCTTTGTTTATATTGAAACAAGACAAGAACATTGTGCATGATCTTGAAAGCGGCTTATTCCCTAATGTACACATCACATCAGCAATGCAATTAGGGGTTAGAGATTGGCATGCATGTGAACCGAGGCTTTTAGCCAGATACATCCCGAGGGATGTATCTGGATAAAAGCTGAGGTTCGAGGTATTTAACTGACTTATTTCATACTTGACGAGGTTTTCGCAAAATTTTCATTGATGTAGCTCTTTTTAGGTAGATTTTGGGCAAGTACCAAGACGGAGAAAAGGTTCTAAATCATTATTGGGATATTTAGTAAGTTTGGCTGAAGCCAAGGTGAATGAATTCCTTGGAGAAAATAATAAGCTAGAAACAAGAAAATATCGTTGAATTGTATTGAATTGCTCATTATAAATGCAAGGGATGTATGAGAAAAGTTCCCGGGGTGTATCTGGATACATCCCGGGAACGTTTCTCATACATCCCTTGCATTTATAATGGGGTATGTATGGCAAATAAAGCCTCATGAATAACAAAGAAAACCGTGTCAAGTATGAAATAATGACAAATATGTACTCACTGACTGTATGGTGAACAAAACTGTTTGTTTAACAAATTCCGCTGGGATCAACAAAAATATTCTGTATTTATTTTCTTATCTTCCACCAATTTTCAACAATTACAGCAACCCTTCGTACAGCTATCCTGGTATATAAAAACCCAGAAATTAATATCTCCCTGGATTTAAGAGAATAAAAACCAAGTCAATAACAAATAACATACCTTCTTATCCATGATTTCTGGCACTGCATTTTACAATAGCATTATCAGTAGAGCAGATTTGAAATGAGTGGGAATGACGTCAATAGCTGTTATTACGGCTGAGCCAAATGGTCGGCGGTTTCAGCCCTCGTGAAAAAGAGGCTTTTGGGTCGCCAATTTCAAAATGGTACATAGATGGAGTCACGTTGAACAGAGATCACCAAGACGACGATGCCCTAAATGATTATTTTTTAAAGAAAAGCAAGAATAAATGTTAAGCCGTGTCTGTCCTGGGCCACTGGTCAGGAGTGATTTGACAGAATTTTTTTATAAGCTTTGTCTTCAGAAGCTTCTTGGGTCCATAAAGTCAACAACTCACACGATAACTCCTCTTCGCATTCAGCCTTATGAAATCGGTTAGTCCATCCTTAGGCCACTCAGAGTCTTACAATCGCTACTAGTGCATCGAATGAAGAGACAGGAATGATAAAGCAGAGTAAAACAAGGATATTTCATGGAAAATTTCACTCAAACAAGTTCAAAGCTGAAACAGCCTCAAACGAGTCGATGACCCGATAAGATGGGTGAAACCGCTGACCGTTTCATGGTATTTGGCTCAACCATAATAACAGCTATTAAGGCATGGTTTCTGTACAGAAACTATTCTCTTCAGACAACCTGTCAGTAAATGCAATGATAGCTCCCAACTGTTTTGTAGACTCGAGTCTAGCCTGAGAAAACAGCAACCTCTTGTGCAGTATCACGAGCCCTTGACAAGAGGACACCATTTCTTAGGCTAACCTGAACCTTGTAGTAAGAATGGTTTTCAGGAAATACTTGTATTATACCTTTGTTTACTAGTATCTATTTGTTTACTACTTATTTCACAGACTGACTTGTGAGCACCACTCGTACTCGTAGCATACTACCAATTGAATCTTCAAGAGAAGTACCTTAGCAAGTGAATAACAATGTCTCTTTGTACCTGAATGTAACACAACAGGTGGCTTATAAGTCATCTTACCTGACTATATTGTAAGATGTTTAAAGTGCACCTAACGTTAATTTTGTTGTCATAAATATCGATTCTACATCAAGTTTTGAATACTTCTGTGAAGAAAGTTTTGGTTTACAGAGAATACTCTAGAATATACACAGTTTACAAGTTGTTAGTAAACAAAAAAGCCATTTTATACTCTTATCACCCTGAAACGAGCATAAAACATTTAATAGCTAAACTGCATTAAACACAAACAACAGATCAGGGATGGGCATCTCGTTTATTGATGGTATCAAGGTAGAGAAATGCCTTCGAATGATTCTTACATATTAATCACTCCTCTTTATACACCCTCAACGCTATCCCAACGGGATTATGTAACTTGTTTATATAACATAACAACATTCTGCATTAATTCCTACCCACTTGTGTACATGCCGTAACGCTAATAAATATATTTAGTCAACATGTTAAGTATTTATTCAAATTATTGCAAAGTCAAATTAATTATAATTATGACATCTACCCAGGCTTTTACTTACGCGGTCGTGGGTCAGAAAAGGTCACTTTCACACTTTCAAACAAGCACAGAACATTAGAGTATTCTCTGTAAACCAAAACTTTCTTCACAGAAGTACTCAAAACTTGATGTAGAATTGATATTCATGATAACAAAATAAACGTTAGGTGCACTTTAAAGTGCCACTGATATTGATTCTACTTAAAGCAAATAGGTAAATAGTGTGATATTTCTTGATTTGAGTGTTGTATCTACGAGTTCGAGATTTATATTTCGAATTAATGATGTGGCATCAAGGAGTCATTTCTTTCTCCTTGTGAATCCAAATCTGTGTATAAAAGGTCATGTATCTCTGCCAGCACATTTTCACATAAGAAATGATTCCCCCTTTGACAAAAATGATTAGCATATTGGAAATGTAAACCTTTATAACTCGTAGACAACACTCAAATCAAAAACTATTTTACTTTTCACTTTTATATGACTGTAGAAATAAAATCTGACCTGATAGGCACTTTAATTAACAAATAAAGAAGCCTTAGCCATGTTTTATACTATCATAAAACACGATGGGCATTTGAGAACATGAGAGAAATGTTAAAGCACAAGCCGAAGGCGCGTGCTTTCAACATTTCTAGAGTGTTCTCAAATGACCAGAGTGTTTTATGATAGTATAAAACATGGATTTAAGGCTTCTTTATCTGTTTTATAATATAGATTTATGAGCGCGATGAAAGGAAACCGCCAGTTGAAAACTATATAACACGGCTAACCATGTTATATACTCTGATAAAACATGGCTTCTTAGCCAATCAGAGCGCGCGTACTATCGTATCTATATTATAACAAGGTATACTCATGCTGACCAGTATATTCCTTTGCACTACATGTATATCACAATGTTAATTTACATTTTGATAATAATGAACTGATTATTACAGTCTGCTGTTAGACTCTACAGCCAAGCTTACATTTTTACAATCTTTATTTTCCAACTAAACTGTAAACATGTTTTTACAAGTATACAATCACTGATACTGGTGAACCCACTTGCAATGGATTTATTGAGATGAAGACAACAAATGGCTCTACTAGTTCAGCCAATTATGAATGTTTGTAGCTTCAATGATTCAGATTGCCATTGGACAATGACCGATCAGTGCACAAAAATGGCTGATCTATAGCTTTTCAACAATGTTTTTCAGCATTCTTAGTTTTCGTGAGAATTAAGTGCTGAACTTTTGTCCTACTAAATTATCGTCCTATTGATCTACCAGTACTAGGACTGCTTCAAGTTCAACAAGAAAAAAGGACCAATAATAATGCAATGTTTGAGTTCATGGTTTTAGCTGTTCCCACCCATATTTTATTTCTAACCCCTAAAATAATCAAAAATATAGGTCAGTAACCAAAGGAATTCCCTTCTCTCAACCTTTTTTTCTTTAGTTATGTTTCCTTCGTGTTCTAATGGTATTTTTGACTGCTACTACACAGTCAGACAAAAATCTGAATGTTAAAAACTAGCAAAAAACTAAGAACTGGGATATTGACCAACATGTAGTCAGAGATTTATATCTTTGGTAATTTTGTATGTGAACGCTCAACATCAATATTTTGTAATACTCGGCATAAGATGATGCTGGTAAGATTTTATTACTGTTATCGTTGAAGTGCGACCTGAAAGTTAGAAGTCTCGTTTGGAAAATTGCATTTAGCCAAACATCAATCAAGCATAATCTAGTCTCATTACAAAGCTTTGGTTGACTAAATGCAATTTTCCAAATGAGAATTGAAACGTTCTGGGTCAGGTCACACTTCAATGAAAACAGTAATATTTTTCTGTGACTAAGTTATCACCCCCTTGGGTCATAACTATTGTACATGTATGATTTTTCTTGGTATCTATACTGATCACCAAACAATATAATTTATTTTAACTTGACACTGTTAAATGAAATGAGACATGTTAAGAACTTCCTAACTGCAGTCTGATTAAAAGTTTGTTATAATGGTAGTGTAAAAGGAGCCTGCTATGCAGACGTATTTTTTCACTCTCATAAATTCGAAGAAAAAAGTAACGTCTGCTTACCCGAGCGCTTAATTAGTTTCCAATATGCACACCTCATTGTGTTATGGACCAATCAGATTTTACCTTCCATATCCTGGAAAGTGACGTAATGTTGCATTTAAAAGGAATTCAGACAATACATTTGCCATTGACCAATCATAGGAGAGTGTTCACTGGCACGCCAATTTACTAAAATTCTAACAATGGCTTTGATTGGGCAAAAAAGTAAAACAACGTGCTGATGTCGTGCTTGCATATTGGAAACTAATTAAGCGCTCGGGTAAGCAGACGTTACTTTTTTCTTCGAATTTATGAGAGTGAAAAAATACGTCTGCATAGCAGGCTAGTGTAAAAGGGGCAGAATTTTTTTAAATTATATTATACTAGCTAAGTAATTTGGTGAGCTGTGATTGGTCAATGTGCAGTCAATAACTTCCTGTACTGACCTTCCACCCACTCCTGGTCTCAAAGAAAATGAAAAAGCTATAGAATAAAATATATTAACCTGGTTTGCTTGGTCCATACTGCAAGTTATGGATCCTCGTTTCCCCCTTTTTTTATGGGCTGTGTGCTTCGCTTGGGCCAGAAAAGGACAAAAACTTGGCCAATAACATACGATGTGTGGTATGGACTACGCAAATGAGTTTAATGAGAGGTATGTATGCTGTAGACATGCACCCTCTTCTCAAAACAGAAAATTACTAAAATACTCAGCTAGACCTATCTGGTGGAAATAAAATTATATTATCATAATTATAATTATTGTACTCTCCTAACTTGAGCTAGGTGTTTGACTTTAGCGTTCATGTACATTTAAACTAACACAACGTTATCAATGGCAACCCTTAGACTTTAATAGTTAAACTAACACAAGCAGATATAAAAATAAAGGTCCTTCTAGATTGTTTGATTTCCATGATTCGCCTGCTATACATGTAGCAAGTGAAACTACCACTTAACTGCTTTGTGCATCTTCTGGTAGTTCTCTTGTGCTAATCTGTACAAAGCCAAAGTAAGATAAATTACTCGGTGAGCATTTCTCAAGTAACTTAGTTTTCATCTGGAATATGGGGTAACTTGGGTACCATTGAAACAACTAAAGAATCCCCAACACCCAGTTCTCAATAAAAGATGGCATCCCACAATTGATTGCCGTTTCCTTGCATTAGTGCTAGACATTCTTCAGGAAATTCTTACAATAAGGAGACTCAAAGGAAATGACAACCTACTTCTTATGGCAGTACTACCTACTTCAAATAGGACTATTTGGCATAAAAAATACCTGTGATGACTACAAATGTACTAACTCGATGTTAGTCTCACTCTTGTGCAAGTATTCACAAATACCAACAAGAAGGTGCAGAATTTCAAACTACAACTATCTTGCTGCTGGTATTTATGAATGAATGCTTCTGTAGTCATTGCATCCAGTGGCAATTCTTGAATGCAAAATTGGACTACTCTCCTGAGAACCCTCAACACAATGGCTTTGTTTTGGTCAGTGGACACATCTACAGGCATGAAGCATGTGAAGTATATTGGATGATTCTGCAGTGATTGACAGGTGAATTATCAGATGGCTCTTTAGCATAAATGATTGACACCCACCAGAAAGGTCAATTTGTTGTCATGAATAAGTAAAAAAGCTACAGTGTTGTCTTTATTACAATGTGTGAATTTCATTACAATGGTTATTTATTTATGTAGAAGAAACAGTTTCAATATTTAGGGTTGCCAACTGAGAGTGCATGGCATAACAAAAGGAACCATTATCAGCACTTTCAATAAATTTTGAAGTGGCTGTAGCCAGCTGAATTTGCTTTTTTCAATAGCTTTATCATCAGTGGCAGATGAAAGTGGATAACTGGAAATGGGTACATTATTTTGCAATGGAATGAGTACTCAATGGAGGCTAAAACAGGGTCATCTTCTCTCATGCTAAATAGGTAATAGTCTCCTTTGAGTGCTTGTTTCAGCTTGTCCACGAGAATACACATTTTGTCTATTAGCTGGCCGTTTTTGCTGGTTACTGGCCGTTATTGACAGTATGATTGCACAGTAATCTTTAAATCTAATGTGAAATTAAGATGGTAAATTATTGAAGGGAATTTTATACAAACACCATAAACTTTCTACAACTTAAGCCTATTCTGTTAAAGTTTAGCTTGCTTTTTTTTATATGATTGTTTATTGACATTGTCACCAACCATAGTCGTGACAATAAATTTATAGTTGTTTTTACATGTTCCTGAAGGTTCGCATGCTTTTTTATAATATTACATTTATTAATCTTAACTTGTCAGTTGGCCTGGAGATGTTGCCATCCTGTAGTTATTGTTACATCTCTCATGCTTCCTGATTGTTGCCTAGTGCAAAGTAGTTAAGAAGCGTTGGTCAGAAGTTAAAATTATGCACTAAGGTCTCTTAATATTGACAGGTGACCGCATCCCAAACAATTTATTTATCTAAACATGATACAGCCTTTATAGGAATACAATTAAAACATTTATAGATTGTTTTCAGTTTAAGAAACAAGCCAATAATTGATGCTAATGTTGTCTCAAGTTGTTACAAAATAAGCTTTTCCATTACAGCAATTTTCATATTTTATGGTTTTGTCTGCCACACTCAACCCAAGGAGGATTGGAAGGCCTTCCCACAATCCTTTGCGTAGCAACTATATTATCAATTTTCCCGGTCACGTGAGCAATTCATTCTGCGTTGAATTTCGTGGAGATCGGACCTCTGCAGCACAAATTTTCACAAAGCATCTCAAAACCAAAGTTTTTCCTGGGATTTTGGCGTATGTTTAGGCTAGCTTTGATTTCCCCGTATTTCTGGCCATTATTTTACAATGAAAGCCTACGAAAAATGTGAAAATATGCAGAGAATTACCTGTGATTTGAGTGAAAAGTTTTCAATTTTAGAGGTTCGTGCGCGCTGCTGACGCAATCTGATCACACCTTTTGTACGAGCGCGCGACTGAATAAACCAAAGTATTACTTATTTCTGCCCTTTATCTTTTCAGGTAATCTTAATTGTTTTTAAGTAAAATGATTAACAAAGAATAGTCTGTTTTTTTGGTATAATTAACAATAAACACCACTCGTACTGTTCACAAAATGCTTCATGAAAGATCGGCGAAGTATTGTAAATCCAGTGAGCGCGACATTTTGTGAATGGTATCGAAACACCGTAAATAATACCCATATTCAACGGCTTTGTAGACCTCTTAAACCTGGAGCCCTTTGGAGCCCTTTGCATAAATTAGTCTCATGCTAATTTCCAGGTAAGGTTAGTTTTATAAAAGGTTTATAGTTAATTTATTTCAGGGTAAGATTTACGACTTGAGTTTGCGGGAAATTTCTCCCAAACAACCTCGAGAAAAGTGTCCGATAAATATGCTCAGATTGTATGAAAAGTTCAAAGACTGAAAATGTTTAGTGAGTAGTAAAGTTAGAAAGTATATTTCTGACTTCGTTGAATCCATCTCTAGTTTCTAGAGTTAAAAAAATTCAAGGAGAAATTTAGTTGGAAATGACAAAACTTGCAGGAAACTCCAAGTTTCTTGCCTTCTTGACAAATTTTCAAGCGCAAGTGTTCATGGGAAGGCCTTCCAATCCACCTTGACTCAACTCATCACAGCTTGTACATTATTTTGTTGTCCCAATTCAGGTCACCTCACTTTTCCCTCATGAGTAATGTTTTCTTGTTTTTTTCTGTATCCCAAGAGGGAATGTATAAATGTCTCTAATTGGAAAACAAAGCACTGAATCCTCTGGAGAGCTGTCACATGATCTGAATTGGAATAAATTGTACAAGCTACATCAGTCAATAATATTCTTATTGGCCATTTGTCGTGGTTTGGCTAAATAAAAGAGTATTTGTATAGTCAAGGATTAGAGACTGGCATTTGTGTTCTATTGACAAATACAGGCACATGCTGACTGTACGATGAATGAAAAATAATGAATACCGCATCAGGCAGAATGCAGTAAGAAGACATTTTGAGTTCAACGTACAGACTGTCAGCCAATGCCTGTATTCGTCAATAAAACATGCATGCCAGTCTTGAACTCGTTATATTCAAACTGAATGCACAGTATGCTCCAATAAAGCACTGTTATTAGCCAATCACCTGCTTGGATTTTGTACTGTGCACGGTTGGAATATTAATTTGTGGTATAGCATCACAATGGCTTACCTGCCAAACTGAACAAGCTCTACAGACACTATTTGGCATTTTACCAAGCTTTATTCTGGTAGCTCTGAGGTCATTGTGGTTCAGATTATTCTCAAAATTAATGTGTCCACCATAATTATATGAATAAAACTTGTAAGGAATATCAGGCTACATGTACCATTTGCAAGCAGCTGTTTAGTGTAAACTTTTGCGTCTTTGTTTCCTTCCAAGTTTAAAACATCTAGTTACCTAACTGTATGGTGACATTTGGCATGTGAAGTCTGAACTTTTAACCAGGTTTAACCAGGTTTTGTCAACCAAAACAGTATCTAACCATGTGGGAAACTAGTTTTCTTGTAAACCGATTTTATATGTTCAGTGCTTCCAGACTTACAAACATGGCAGTTCAGCTAAAAATTCTCTATGGAGTCATTTTGACTGATGTAAGGTCCAAACTCTTGAAAAAGGAACTATGTCTTGTCTATTATTTTAAGATTTCAAATCAGTTGTGCTTCAAACTGTCTGTGATTTCATGGCTGCATGCATGGTCAAAAGTTCAGACTTCACATGCCAAAGGTTGCTGCATAATTAGGTAACTAGATGTTTAAAACTAGAAAAAACAGACACAAGTTTATGCTGGTTGATTGCAAATGGCAGTACCCCAAATAAAAGGATGCTGCATTTAACTTTTACAATCCTGTAATGATTTGTCAAAAGTACTGTTTGTTACTGTAGTTTATCACATATTCTTGTGACGCCAGCTACATGTATAAAAGCCACACCCAGAATGTGGAACAAACTTGTGGACTGCAAAAATTTGAAAAGCAAAAAAGTCACACAGGAGGCACACCCTAAGTTCATAATGCCTGATGCTATTCATCAGAAAACAGCAGAATTGACAGTGTCTGTCTTATCCAAGACAAAAGTGTACTTAGAAAGCAAAGAGGTTTGTCGTCCACCATGCTGGAAACACCTATTTTCGTAGATTGTCAGCCATTTTCTTCACTCCCCAAACAATAAAAATAAATATCAAGTTGTCTAGCTGACCATAGAAGGGGTCTACTTATTGGGGACACCGTTTCCTCAGTCGAATTGGAACTTAGGTTGGTTTTTGAGGAGGGAGGAAAACTGGCAAAAACCCTCAGAGCAAGATACCAACAAACTCAACTCACATATGGTGCCGCGATCGGGAATCAAACCTGGGCCACAGGGTCCACCATTGTGCCACCCTGGCTCTCCAGATTGCATACAAAGCATGAGGTAGAAAGCATGTGTTATGCTCATGTTTTTTGATGTATATTTTCCAGATCGGTAGACTGTAAATATGTCTTAATGGGGCACTGTCAACATGAAAAAGGATCAGTTTTCTATGCCAAGATGACATATCAGGTTTCTTGGAGGTAGGGCCAGAGAGGGTAGCTACATGTAGATAGAGAGTGGCGTTCTTTGGTAGTCTTTGCACAAATCTACAAAGACTTGACAATTGAAGGGGTGAGTATGAAAACGACCTATGTGACTTTTTAGTTATTTTTTTTCAAAATCTTCAAATTCGCCTGAAAACTTCTATACAACCAGTTTAACAACTGTTTATTACTGTTTTGGCATTTATATCACGATTACACTGGTAAAAACCTAAAATTCTTCACATAGAAATGACTATAAAATTATGCATATCTAGTACTAGTTCGTGTTCGGTTGAGTGCTTCTACTAATATGATTATCACAGCTGTGAACAATCTTTTGTTTTTCTGTGGAATAGTTTTTAAACATGAAATCTGCCTACTTCAAAGTGACAAAGTCCAGCCATAAACTAAAACTCTACAGCACAGACGCATTACGGAACAAGATCGGGTTAAGTCTTCGATCAAGAGAAGTGAAAATCCCGATAAACAGGAGAATAACAGTGTAACTACTCAACCGAATACGAACCAGTGCTAGATATGCATAATTTTAGAGTCCCATTGGGAGACGAAAGCATCATTGTCAAGCAAACATTGACCATTTCTATGTGAAGAATTTTAGGTTTTTACTGGCGTAATCGCGATATAAATGCCAAAACAGTAATAAACAGTTGTTAAACTGGCAAATTTGACGATTTGAAAAAAAAACACTAAAAAGTCACAGGCCGTTTTCATGCTCAACCCTTCAATTAATGATCGACAGATGTGCACTAAAGCTGTTTTGATTGGTTACCCTTATAATTTATTCACCGACCTAAAAATCCATCTGTAATTTTGGCATGAAACAAAGATGAAAAGTCCCTCACCCAATGCCAACCCAAATTGCAAAAACGTGTGGAGGAGGACTGAGAGAAGGTCTAGGCTTACATGTACATCGTAAGTACTGGTTTATGCTTTGTATGCAACTTCACAACAATTACTATAAAGTTGAAATGAAATTTCAAAATAAAGATTTATATGTGATGAAATACAGCAACAAAAGTCATGTTATCACTCTTATTTACTGAAATGGATTGATCAGTGATTATGTTGTGTTATCTGATGCTTGTATTTCTTGCTCTATCTTTTCCTCATTCCCGTCACTGAAACAATATTACGTTAATATTTCTAATTAGTTGTTTATTTAGCAACATAACATTTTATTTTCAACGGATTTATTACCTAAATGGCAAGCAAAATTTACATAAAATTATTTTTAAAATATTATTATTTAGCAGGTTGATCATTTAAATTTTAAGTAGCATACCAGTTTACTTGTCAAGTGTTTTATTTTATCATCATGCACAGTCCCAGTTCAAAAGTACAGACTCCTTAATAATAACAACTTCTGATAAAGTATTTCCTCTACTATACTGTATGGAAAATAACAATGATACCACAGGTAAAGCATGTATGGAATGCTTGTTCCAGTCCCGTGCATGGGCCAATTATGGCTCAACTGTTTCAACAATATTAACCTTAGTTTGTAAAATAGTAACTATTTCTTGGGTTTTAGAGAGACATAGGTGTTTACCAGTTACAATCATGGGATCTGGTTGGTCCAAGTTTGTGTAAATGGAACACTGTCAATAAAATCATTCCAATTGGTAAATTCTATTTGGGAACTGAATGTATTCCCTTTGTATGCAAACCAAACAGAAGGTCAGCATAAGGCCTGGAACCAGTACATTGTACATCGTGTCAATGACACAAACTTACTGGATGGTTGTATCGGGGAACTAGTATGTGGCATAAATGGAGCACAAACATCCTGGTTATTCCTACTGGTTGGGATTTTTAAAGTACCGTATTTACCCGTGTATAAGCCGCACCTTTTCACCCAAAATTTTCGTTCCAAATCGGGGGTGTGGCTTATCTACGGGAACACCTAGAAAGGAGACCCAACATTAACATATATTTACATACATGTATCATGAACCTGAATGAAGCTTTTATTATGCGACGGTGCGTATATTACATTTACAATCAGGTTCAAATCGCATCCGATCGTGTAAAATAGCAATTTAAGCATAATCATTGGGAAAAAACACACACTTTCGAAGAGCTAAAGCAAAAACTCTTCTAAGACCCACCTTAGACCTAATATATTAGAATTTCGTGAATATTTAAATGTGATTAAGCTTATTTACCTTCCAAAACAGGCTGATTCGCAGCGGTTGTCAAAGCATGCATCTAAACAACCAGGCATTCTTCGCAATTTTACACGTGGGAGATTGGCACTAGTTAATGAAAATCCAAGATGGCGGACCTGACCTACTCGTGCAAGTATTGTTTCGCCAGAAAACCTTTCTTGCTCTAGCGATTAAAGGAAAGCGGTTCCTTGGAATTGTTGTTAGTTAATTGGGGAATAAATGCGGAATAATTCTGGAGTGATTTAAAGACTGCAGGTTAAAATATACACAAGAAATGACAAGGCAAGTTGAACCATATTCGATCGAATTAAAGTTGTGATTATTTATTTATGACAATCTGATGAAGTTTTGCTTCAAGTATGAGTGTTTATGAACTCCGACAAAAGATTATTATTTTTTGGAAGAAGTTTGGCATCAAGTACAAGCGTTTATGAACTCGGACAAAAGATTTTCTAATTATTTTTTGTATTTTTCAAAAAAAGTTTTTTTCCTAAATTCAAGCTTCAAAACTTGGGGTGCGGCTTATACACGGGTAAATACGGTACCTCTGAAGATGATTCATTGATTTTGGGAATTTTCCATGGGACAAACCAAAATAATGTTTGCCATTTACATTCCAACCAGAAGGACCAGGATTTTAGTGTAAATGGTAAACAACCATATAGTGACCTGTTACGGACTGGTCATTATTTAAGGGGAGTACCGGGTTGGATAAAAAAATGTATCAGATTATTTTTTAGAACCCTATCAGATATTTTGACAAAAAAATTCAAACCCTGTATGAGTTTTGACCTGAATTTTTCATATCCTGTTACAATACTCCCCTTAAATAATGACCGGTCCCTTATCAGAGTAACATGCCACTTACTTTGTGGTATCCTCCACTTCCATCAGCATGGAGTCTTGTTTGAGGTGAAGTGCATCCCTCGTCATCAGTTCACGAACTAACATCTCATTTTGAGCTGAAAAGACAATAACTACATTTGACAAGGCTCTAACACATTCCCTATGTTAGGCTGTTTTGCTGCACTGTAAACAGATTGCACTTTAGACAAAAATACCAGTAAATGATCAACAACAGTACACCATTCCATTCATTTTGATTTTCAGAACAACGTACACCAAGCACTAACTACAAGTAATGTATGTACCTGCCCATTATGGCTTCCAAAGTGACAATTTTCTCTCAAAGATTAGTCGAAGGAGCTGTGTAAAGGTGAGATTCCTTTATATTTGAAGTCCGGGCCTGACAGTTATTTTCAGCAATTTTCATATGAACGAACGAACCTCGTGCACAAATCAAATATGCAAAAATGACTAACACACTGTGTATAGATGTAGTCTTGATGGAAAATATTGCATATAACTCCATCAAACATTAAGGAGACTAATAGGTCCGTTGCAGGCATGGTAACATGACCATTTTAGCTTGTCAATCAAAAAAAAACATGGATGCCAGAAATGAAAATAGTAAACAGCACAAGTTTTAGGTTCATATCTTTAGAAGTGAAGGAATGGCAAAGTTTTGAATTCTCAAAATTAAACACAGTTTATGAGGTGGCTAGCAAAAACAAGTGCAGTTTACTAATTTTGGCTTGCTCTTTCCATTTCTGGCATCCATGTTGTTCTAGCACCATTTTTTTGTTTGTTTGACAAGCTACAAACGTACATTGATTCAAACCTGCACAACACTATGACATAGCCCTTTTAAAGTGCCAGTAAAAGGGTTCATTGCTCTATTCAAGTGTTAACCAAACGTTTTGATTAACCAAAGAGTCAACATCATTGGCTAGAACATTTTGGTAAACTGTTAGATAGCCAAGATCATCCGTTAGAACATTTTGATAAACCATTAGATAGCCAAGATCATCCTGTTAGAACGTTTCGATAAACTTAGATATTCAAGACCATCCATTTGAACATTTTGGTAAACCGTTAGAAACATTAGCTTTCCCATTAGAACGTTTTGGTAAATGTTAGCTTGCCTGTTAGAAATGTTAACTAAACCATTAGAAATGTTAGCCTGTCCGTTATAGCAGTTAACTAAACCATTTGACCGCTCTGTAAAATCATTTGCTATCCATTTGTTAGCCATTAATTTTTGCCTGTTTAACGGATAACCATTAGTGTAAGTTTTCCTGTGAGAGGTCACACTTATGCTGTTGTGTCCATCCTTACCTTGTATAAGTTGTTCAAAGTTTCTTCGTAATGACTTGACCTCATCTAATGTTAATCCCTGTAATTTCTCTACAGTCCAGCCTTGCATTGTTTGCTTTTTCTCCTGGTTGACGTCGTGTTTGGTGAGCTCCAACAAGACATGTTTAGACTCATCGCTAGATACTTCATTGGATATCAGATCGTCTGGACATAAAGTTTTAATACTGAAAGTTTCCTTTTCTTCTTCATCACCTGCAACACAACCAGAGTCCCTTTTCTCATCATCGGAAATCTCCTGTTTGTCGATAACATACTCTTTGATATCACACCCATCCTCATCCTCATCGTCACTCAGTAGAGACTCGTCCACAAAACAGATCTGTAAATCTTGAGTTTTCAACGAAAAGTCTGTAAGACGCTTATTAGGGAAATCTAGCAGTTCATTCTGCTCCATATCTTGTGTCTCCCCTTCAGAAGTTAAACATGACTCTATGGATTCCCAGTCAGTTGTTGGAGAGGGAAAATCAGAAGGAGAGCTGACAGATTGAAGCTCATTAAGTTCTTCCTCGTGTAACTCATCTCCCAATTCACCCATAGAACAATATTTACGTCCACCACTGTATTTCTCTATGTTAATTACATTGTGTTCATTGGTAATGTGTTCCAGACTGTCATTAAACACATCTGATTGATCATCTTGTTCATCATCATCATAACAGGCATGATGTCCTATTTTTTCAAATGGATTGGTTCTGATAATAAACTCAGTGTCTCCTCTGTCTATCAAGATGGGTGTGGTTTTACTATGGTCATACCCAACCTGTGCTTCAGCCCTTTTGTGTTTCCTCCATGCTCGTTGAATACTGAAAACAAAAACAATTCCTATTATTCCCTCGAGTCCCTGGAACTAACAACAGCAACACTTTGTGTCCAGGCCCACAGTATCCCCACTATTCTATTATTTGCGCATCTGCACAATTATATACACTACGAATACAGTAGGAGTACTCATACAACCATGATCTAACGTGTAACATGTCTGTCATGAAACAATGCAGGTCCAGGCTCGTGAACAGTCTTGAAAGACTGATAAACTTGAGGCTGATGGGAGACCTACGATTTAACATCCTTATCTGAGAAGACGTGAAGGTCTAACCATTTGCAGTTCATGAACGAGATTGTTTCACAAAGGCAGCACCTTCTACTCAGTTCTTTTAAGACCCCGAGTGTTGGTCCAGCTGGGGTTTGAACCCGCGGCCTCCCGCACAACAGACCGGCACTTAACCACTGAGCTAACCAGGAGGCGGTATGTTCTAGTGCTCGATTATTATACGTGCTCTAACTTACATTATGTAGCATACAGTGTACACTTGTAGTATGGACATGATCTAATGTGTTACTGTGTGTGGTATTATTAATGATATATTGGTAATGAGTCCAGATACACAAAAGAATCTTAAGAATCATGTATCAACATTATCAATAATTATATGTTTTGTACTTGGGATGAAATAAACAACTTACAATATTATAGCATTTCAATTGGCTCGAATTTTGATCTGGTAAATAAAAATAAAATTTGGAGGACTAGATTTGAAGTTGGAGTCTTTTAAATTAAGAAACTTGCATGGTTATCCTAGGATTTGTAAGTTAATATTAGAGGTTTCATTAGCAGCCGGTTACCAGCGGTTGTAGTTCTAATATCAAGCTGTATGACCGCCTACTTATGAGCTTTGGGTGTCTACTCTAAAACTTAATGAAACCCCTGTAATATGCTTTGTTTTTGTTCTGCAATGTGAATCATTTGTTCTTGTTGTCTAAGTGGCCCTACATGCAGTAGCCACAATAACGGTAAAGTAGTAACACTATTTTATGACTTCAGGGTAACGTTGGCCCCATAGGAAGGGCTTGCTCGGTGTACTGGAGGATAATAACTTACGTTACTGCACTGCAGTCTAAGTTCCGTCTTTGGTTTCTCCTTAAACATGAATTTTCATTCATTTCAGTCTTCAACTTGTAGCTGAAACAACAGTCTAATCATCAGTGTGACACTAATCATTTCATTCATAAGCAGGAATAATGTTGGTAACTTCATAATTCCTAATTACCATGGCAATTAGCCAACCAAATAATGTAACATGATGGCTGCAGAACATAATCAGTATGGAAATTTGTGGCTCAAATTGCAGATGTCTTTCTCTGGAGGCGTGTTTGAGTTGTGGCTCCCGAAGAAAGACGGCTGTATTTGCAGACTAAGTCAACTGAAGTGATCAAAATCCATGGAAAATACAATAGTTTATTTACCCACTTTCTTCTACACTTTACTGGGTGTGTTTTATTGTTAAGTGGTTAGAACTAGGAATTTTAACATAAGTACTACATACAATAACAGAGTGGATTTCGTATGAGTGGGCAAGTTACAGCAATGACTTATGGTGCAGTTTCTGTACAACATGCTGTGATACTGAAATGGTTTCCCATTGTTTGTCTTTCTGATCCAATCAAATTACAGAGTTACAGTACAGTAAGTTACAGTGCGGTTACAGCAAGGCTACAGACATGCCATATTCCCATAGTCCCACTCATATTAAATCCACTCTTTGATCAATGGAACACGTTTGTCTCAAGATACACAAACACTGTTATGATTTCTCTTTGCCTTCCTACATTGGACTTCAGCTGAATCTACTTCTACATTATCTTGTACAATGTACCTCAACAATCAAACCAGGGTTTCATAAATTTGAAATTTGTTGTAAAATGCAAACCAGCTAGTTCAACTAAGGAAGTAAAGTAAAAAGTAAAGCAACTTTATTTAACGTTGGTAACTTGTGACAGTCTGGTGAGGCCCAAGGTCTGACCAATGATTTTCCGCCTTTACCCGAGAAGACGTGAAGGTCTAACCATTTGCGGTTTTAGAACGAGATTGTTTCACAAAGGCAGCACCTTCTGCTCGGTTATTTTAAGACCCTGAGTTTTGGTCCGGCCGGGGTTTGAATCCGCAACCTCCTGCTCGTCAGACTGGAGCTAACCACTGAGCTAACCGGGAGGCGGAGTGTCAGTGCCCAGTGCCAAATGCAGGATAAGTGCCTACAAGCTTGGTTGTCAGGATACCCTGAGAACCATTAGAATCAGCCCATAGCACTGGGTCACACTGACAAGTGGACAAAGGGGGACAAGGGAGAGATAACCCATGGAAGTACACAGCAGTACAAGTACTACCAGGTCGAGTGGCTGCTGGCTCTTACTGAAACCCCTGCTAATCAAGAGCACCTCACTGAAGATGTGTAATATTAACTTACTTCTCCACAAGAATATCTCCTTCTTCCACTTGCTGTCGTGCCTTTTCAATGCGCTCCTCTTCTTCCTAGGAATCGTACAAAATACAAAACGTTATCACAATCAACAGTTGTGATCACACACGGGAAAACGTACATTAACGATTATCTGTTAAACGATCTAAAGCAAACGATCTTTGCTATCCATTTAAACGATTTTGAAAACCGATCTGGCAAAGCGTTTAAACAATCTGCAAAACCATTTGCTAACCGTTTAAATTTGACCGTTTAAGGGATAATCGTTAGTGTACGTTTTCCCGTGTGTGGTCACAGTTGACAATAATGCTACAATTGAAATATTGAAGAAACATAATGGTTCTAAACCTTATTCTGCTAGCACTTTTTTTTGGTCAGAGCCACAAAAAACAGCAGCATTTTTTCCAGTACAGTTCCATTTTTTTATCAGAAAAAAACTGCAATGTGCCGATCTAGTAGAAGCTCTGTTATTTAGACAATACTGTATTTGATTATCCTTTTGGAATAACTGTACAATTTAAATGTTACTTACAATGATAAGAGAACTCTGGTATACTGTGTGATTAGTTGGATGATTAAATGGCATTCTCACTGAACCCGTATCCATTACAAAGAAATGAGTAACTTACTTTTTCATATTGTTCATAAAGAAGATCAATGTATTGCTTGCGCGCAAGAAAGCCTCTCATTTGTGACTGGATGCGAATAGCAGCTTGTTCTTGCTCAGTAAAGTTCTTATTCTGCAGACAGAAAGGGACAGTTTTTTTAAAGTGCTTCATGCTTGTTTAAAGTGCATTTAACCCCCCAAATATATTTTTTTTACATTATTCTGTACAGTGCCCTGACTAAGAGTTCGAATAAATAAAAAAACTAGGGAAAACATCTGTTTGGGGCTCCCTGTTTGAAGTTGGAAGTCAGCACAAGTCTTGGTGATGGCCTGGAGTTGTGACGTCAATCGGACATCATTTTACTACAACTACCAGAATCCTTTGCACAGTTTCTTTTGTTCCTTAATTTAGACCACAGTCTTGCTATTCTCAAGGGAGTTGGAAAATCTGAATAAGAAAAAGAATTCAAAAAGGAAAAATGTCCTATTATAGTCTAATCAGTATGAAATAAACTCCATCGCAAGAAAGAGCACATCGAAATTAGTAAATTTACCAAGTTTGGTGACATTTCATTGGATATTTACCATGTTGTGAGCTTTCAAGAGTTGCAGAAATAAGAGATGTTTGTATGGAATTGGAAGGACACCTTACTACATACACGTCACAGGTCACTAGTCTCCAGGCCGTCAAAAGGAATTGAAAACTGATGGCCAAATGTTCTGGTTCTCAACTTTGAAAGGTTGTAAAAAAAATACAATTGAGTTTCAGCCTCCCATTCAATTCAAAAAAATTCAATCAAAAAATAATAATATTTGGGGTTATTGGCACTTTAAGATACTTGACCACTTACACACATATTTGGAAAGTGATACTGTTGTTTGCATCTCAGCGTGAACACATGAGGCAAAAACATGTTCTAATTGGGTTCAAACATTACGTGATTCACCATCAAACTTTTGGTGAGGTTTGAAGGCATGCTACAACTGTAGATGAACTTTCGCACCCAAAATATCAAGTTATGCTCTTCCTGTATCGATAATTCAACAACCACCTCTACCACTTCACTCCTGAAGTTCGGAAATAAAATATCACCTGGTTTGAAGTTACTTCTGTATTTGTTTATCGCAAATGATCCTCACAACTAGAGCATAACTTGGTATTTTAGGTGCGAAAGTTAATCTAGCATGCCTTCAAACTTTGAAAGTTTGATGACGAATCACGTTATGTTTGATAGCCAATTAGAACATGTTTTCGCCTCACATGTTCACGCTTTGATGCAAACGATGGTATTCACGGCCCAAAACTGTGGCTAATATGGCCATCGATGTGACTAATCCATGTTTGGCAGCTAAAACTTACCGATTAGTTGCCAACTTGGAGACTAACATTTGCTGGCTGGTGACTAGATTATACAGTTGTTTGCACCGAACCATGAATGCACATGATTGAAACAAGTTTCATCATAAAGTTGGCCATAAAGTCAAACATTACTACCATTTGCAAGCTACCGTTAAGCGTGAACCTTTTTCCGTGTTCGTTTATATTTGAAACTAGACGTCTGGCGTGCCAAACCTGTGCAATTTGTCGGCAAACTAATTAGTTTCAACCTTGATGTTAAAAACCTTTGATATGTCTTCTACCGTCGTGCAACTCAGATTATGCCAAGAGACAGTTATTGTCTTGCATCTCTCATAATTCTGAGCGTCCAAAACTTTAACTTGAACCGACATTTATATGATTGAGCAGATAGCGCGAAGGAAAATCTAGCTGAAAAGTTTCCAAACCTGAATCCCACTCGCTGAAACGTGAAGGCGGGACATTTCAAAGGTTGTCACAATCGCGGTTAAATTGTAAAGGTTTGTGCTGCTAAACGTCTAGGTTTCAAACATAAACGAACACGGAAAAAGGTTCACGCTTAACGGTAGCTTGCAAATGATAGTAATGTTTTGTCTGCCAACTTGTCAAGTTTTGGCGCCAGTCTGGCCGAGAGCATTCAACAACAGTTTGCTATTTATTCAGTAAATCCATTCTTCTTTAAAGTATATGTATATTTGCAGAAGATCTTCATCTATATGCATTCATGGCTTGGTGCAAATGACAGTGATTAAGATTTATATTTTATTTTGAGGCCTGATATTTGCTTCTAATTTCTCAGACTATACGGTACAGTAACTAGCTACACTGTCTTAATAGTGAAATCCAGACCCCAAATAATGTTGTCCTTAAAGTTAAATGTAAAAAACAATTTTTTTTACTATTGTGTTTGTTTCTCAGAAAAAGGTATTAATCTTGCAAATTTTGTAACATTTCTGGCATTTAATCCCTAATTTTGGTTACTTTTCATGGATCCTGTGACGTCATAAGATGAATCAACTCCCTCCCTTGAGAAAACTACAACAATAAAATCCTGTAGGTTTTGATTGTGACATAGCAAGATGAATCAATCCCGCAATTCGGGTAGCGTTTATTCTAGTTTAATTTCTGCTCCTGCCTCTCAAAGAAAACTAATTTAGACAACTGAAGTATATTAGAAATAGAATTTGGGGCAAAAAGAGTTAATGATTGTTGTTTTATGCCTTTACTTGCACTTTAAACATCTGGAGCAATAATCTAAACTGTAAGTATTATAAACCTCAAAATTTATGTTAAGTGGAGAAGGTTAAAACGTGGAGTTGACCTGCTCTCAACATTCAAGTCAATCATTAGTTTCACTTAGGCCAAATAGCATTTTTATGTGGTTCTGGTTACACTAAAAAAAACAGGTACGTAGTAGTGACTAACTTTATTTTTTGCTAACTTCTTGCACCTGCTGGCTTTAAATTTTTCACATATTTAAAGAAAAAAACATAGATCACTCTAATGCCAAGCTTCTAGTTGAAATTTTGGTGGGAAAAGTTGTAGAGTCAGCAGGAGAAATCTAAGCCTCAGTCGGGTAACTGGAAACACATTTGTTTTTTGTTTGGCCTTAGTTTCTAAGAAGGTAATAAGCAGTCAAAGTGTAGGGTTGTCAAGAGAAGCCGGCAACCAGCACATTTCCACTGACTGTCAGGTTAAAAAGTAGCCACCTGTTTTGCCCAAATGTCCCTTCAATTATGGCATTTGAACCTCTTCTTGTAGCCACCTGACAACCCTGAAAGTCACCTCACCAGTGATTCTGCTAACCTTTTCTATCAGTCGGTACAGAGAGTACCAGTACAAAATATTATTTGGTACAGAACCACATGAAGTTGGCTTTGCTATTTGTCTCAAAATTGTACGTCTATTGAGGGGTGGGTGGGTAAGAAGGCTAATTTGAAGAACACACGTGCTGTTATGTTTAAAGTTTCGGCGGAAAAATTATTTCCTTAGATAAAATAAGGCTCAAAGAAGGATTCTTTCGCTTTCACCTTGGAAACCAAGCAGGAGAGATGACACTGAAGCATTGAAGAGCAGAGACTCTTGCTGGAATAACATTTCGAAAGAGTGACTTTGTGTAAAGTGCTGTTGGACATCATTAAGTCACCAGCTTAACTCAAGGTTGAACGAAGAACTGTTTGGCTAAAAGACGATTTGTTATTATGGCCTTGTGCATGAGGTCGGTGTACAAGAGCGTAACATAAAATTCTAATGCTACCTTTATTATTTCACATTACAATGAATTTTGGTCATTTGAAGAAATATCAGAGAAGAACATTATTTTACATAATTATGTACTTTGAGGTGAAAATAATGCACTTGAAATTCACCACAAAACGTTGTGGTTTTCTCATACTTTATACTTTCTTCAAAAGAAATATCAGCCAAAAACTAGCATAAGAAAAAAAACAATGTCTGAAAAAAATATTTAACTTGTCTTGTTCCAAGCTTTTGTGCCTTTTTTGCCTTTGATTACGCAAATCGCAAACTTTTTCCATTGTGCTAATTGTGTAAATCATGCCCTTCGCTCCCAGGTTAGTAGAAATTATTGTAATCATAGGCTGACATGTCACTCTGTAAAATACAAACAGTAAATACGAAAATTAATATACTGTACTTCCAAAACTTAACATTTTTGTTTCCAAAGAAAACACTTCATGTGTTTAAACCTGGAAAAAAAAAAAAAAAAAAAAAAGCTTGATCTACATTAAGACTGCAAGCCCATTCGACCCCTGTGGGAATTCTTCAAACGCAATTTAATTATTCTTGTGACATCACAGACAATAAAATCAACTCACTGAAAGGAGTTACCGCATGCATTAAAATAATGTTGTACTCTTTCTTAGTTTCCAGTGTGCTGTCCAGAGTTTAACTGGAATGAAAGTCATTGCATTATGAATTAAGATTATGATCACTAAGAAAGCGAAATTTGCATATCTAAAGCAAGACAGTTAGAATGGAATTTCTGACAAAGCCAAAAGAAAGACCGACTGGCTAACATTCATAATTTTTATGTTGAATATACATGTACATTAAGTCATAATCTTGTCATTCAGCACTCAAATTTAAGTCATACTATGAATAGTTTCACATCAATGTAGCATTATGTAGTGCTTGTAGCATTCTGTAGTGCTTGTAACGCTCTGTAGTACTTGTAGTACTCTGTAGTGCTTGTAGCGCACTGTACTGCTTGTAGTGCTCTGTAGTGCTTGTAGCGTTCTGTAGTGTTTGTAGCGCTTCTAGCGTTCTGTAGTGCTTTTAGCAATAAGATTCTGAATTTAATCTAGATTGTACATGTAGCAGTGAGTCTGTTTGTTTTGTAGCGTTCTGTAGTGTATACACATGTATGTATATCTGCTACAACTGAATCCTTTAGTGCATTACAGAAACGCTATGGACCTGTACTGTCTAAGCAAGCTGCATGTATTGATTTATTTTGTAGTGCTTTGTAGTACATAAATGAAATCAACTCATATGAAAACTCACTCTAAAATTGAGAGCTTTTGTTATGCAGCTTTCACATTTTTTCTGTTGAGCAGTTTATAGTTTTCTTATTCTCTTTGCCACGTTCTTCCCTCTTTCGAAGATAAAATCCATTTTCCATAAACTACATAAAACTAAGACCAGAGTGATGGGAATTTAATAATATGCAATTAAATAATGACAAAGCAGCAATTCTAAAACAAATTTTGGTCTAAATTTTCTCCATTTTCGTCATGTACCCGGTACACCAACTTCGTGCACAAGGCCTTCTTATCGCTGGAGATTTACACAGAGTCACATATTCAGGCAAACAGAACTGGTAGTTTTGTCTAGATACCTAAGGAATAGGTGAATACATGTACGGTAGTTCACATAGTTCTAGCATATTTTTGTGTCACACATGGTTTGTGCTAGGGGAGCTGGATAATAGACCTCAGTAGTCAGCTTGCCTATTTTGTTGCCCCATTTCAGACGATGTGATAGTCTCCAGTGTGTACCGGTATATTGACTACATCATCTATCCATATCTACATGCAGTTTTATTTTCGAGTAGAGTGGTGACTTAAAATATTAGTGCTAAGTCTTGCACACAGCCCTTCAAATGATACCCAGGGTAAAAACAAGGGAAAAGAATTGACCCAGTTGTGGCCTTGAACTCACAACCTTGTGAACTGGGAACTCTTAAGTTGAGAATACATGTTGTTCAGCTGAGCTATCGCAACACAAATATATTTCGTTTGGAGAAAAGGTGCAACAAAATAGTAGAGGGTGGCATATGGCTGTCGGTCAGTCAAAAAGGTAGCAATTTGCTTATCTCTTGCTACATTGTATGTATATGGTACTCCGCTCGCATGGCCTGCATGGGGGGCTCCACCATAAAGTTTACAAAGGAGTACACAACAGAACTATAGGTTTCCTTTAATATATAAACTTTTGTAATCTGAACATGTCTGTTGTTTTGAAAACATGTATTTGTATGTCGCACATTACTTAATTAAAGACTACTACTATTATTATTACTACTCAGGCCAGGCCTTTGGCCAGTACGAGTCTTAAATTGCAAGTGTTTTTTTCCAACGTCAATTTTTTTTGCCATTAACCAATCAGATTACACAAGAGCCCATTGTTCGATGGACAACACATGACAGGATCAACCAATTAGATTCGACACCCGCATGAACTTGGTTCTCAGAGGGAGGCAAGATCGATCTGATATTCAGGAACGGGAGCTAAGATTTGAGCCATTCTTAACCATTATTTTGCCGAAACCGAAGGTTTCTTCGACTGAAATAACAAGATGTTCCATTATTCTAGGACTGACAGGACTTTTAGGGACTTTCGATGGAAAATCCTCACATTTACGAGCACAGCTAACTAGTCTGGCTGGGTCAAACACTATAACCAAATTGTAAGTATAAACACAAACACAAACTTTAATACAAGCTTGCAGGTGTAGCCACCTTTGCATCCACTCCTACTTTTGGTCCCTTCCCTCCCCACGTTCCCCTGGTGGGACCTTAAAAGAGCTGGGAAAAGGTACTGCCTAAATGCTCTAGCTGACATCTGCAAATGGTTAATAGATGGATTAATTAGACCTTCGTGTTTTCTTGGATCAGGATGTTAAATTGTAGGCCGACACAGAGCACAAACAAATCTCTGGCAGTGACCACCCTCGAGTGGAGTGGATATAGTCTTACATAGAGAGTGTTTATTAAAACAGTGTCCCTCCCCAATTAGCAATACCTAGTGGTAGTCTTTCTTTTCCTCTCCTCCCTTGGTGCTGCTACAATGTATATATATTATATTATACAGGCTAAATCTAGTAGATGGTAGCATACATACTACATAAAATATAATAATCACCGCTACCTTAAAATATTTTGTTGTTGTAAATAGGTGGGTAAATATTGCATGTATCTGTGGCTTCCCCCAGGGGTCAACCCCTGGGAACCCAGGGGTGTTTGTCAGATGTTTGTTGCCCGTTGGTCAGGGGTAAAAGCTCACTTTGGCTACATGCACAGGAGCTTGTGTACTAATGTGCTGTCAAATCTCACACTGGTACTGGCTTTGTTGTTCGATTCAATTGCACTTCAAGCGCCTATATAAAAGTGCCAAGATTTTGAAATGGTTTTACTGAGTTTCCATGGTTGAAAAGATCTTCAATGTTGTATACAAAGCTATGACAGGGGTGAAAATATGTTTGCTAATATATTACAGTATTTCAGCAGCATTTTGAGTTTTTGCACATCTTAATTTATCCTGTTTCTTGTCCCTTGAGTAATGCTGAAATAACCCAAGAGGAAAATTATGTACCAATTTCTATATTTGAAAACAAAGCACTGAATCCTCTGGAGAACTATCACATGGTCTAAAATGGGGCAACAAACAGGCAAGCACAAACCATGTAGAACACTGTAAAAAAAAAAGCTAGAACTCCATAAACTAAATGTATTCACATATTCCTGGGTGGCCCGAGTTAAGGCCACTCAGGGCCTCTTGTTATTATTCAGTTCCTCAGTATCCCAAATTCTGATTGGTTTGATTCACCTGCAAATACAATGTAACTACGTACAAATAAGCATTTGCCTGCAGATATTGTTGTGAGCATGTGCAGTGCTGTTCAACAACAAATCATGGCTGCTCGGTTTCCAGAGTGTTCAGAGGAGGAAATTGCGAGCAATTTGGATGCCAAAGGTAACAAAAATACTGAATAATAAAACGATTATTGGAACTCTTCGGCATTGGCAAATAACTGGTAACTCACCACAGACAATTCATCATATTTGCTCAGCCTCGTCCAATAATTGCTTAATATTACATGAGCAAAGAATACAGTTTACAGTATATGATGTATAAGAGGTACCAGTAATATTAAATTAATGGTTTGAGAGATTAAGATTATGGACAGATGATCAGTGACCACCTGGGTGGCTATATAAGATTAATTTGATAATAAATGGGAGATTATATTGATTGGCTAGATCACAAAATAGAATGTGAATTTCCTTGCTTACAGAAACTCCTTTCCTTTATAATCACTGTACACAGCATACTAGCCTTAACAGTACTCAGCTAGATCACTTACCTCAGGTAGTACTTGGTTTGCCAGTGTGGGGTTAACAGCCTAATATGAACAAAACATTGTTTTCAGTTACTACCAAGAGCCTGTACCTGGCTAAGGTTGTGTGTCAAATAAAATGTACATAATATCAAAGTCTTGTCCCATGAAGGCAACTCTTACAGGTACTTTTAGGAACGAAAAAAGTCAATGAAGCACAGCAAGGTCCAATTGTTCAAAGGGTGGATAATACTACCATTGGAGACATCCCTATCCAGTCAATAAAATAAGCTAGTTTGGTTATTATAATAACTATCCATTGGATAGGGAGTTATCCAGTGGATAGCATTATCGACCCTTTGAACAACCGGAACCAGATGACGGAATTCTCTACCCAAAATATCTTATTGGTGAATGTGTTAGTAATGTTACATTTGCTCACAAGATTGATGTTTTAACAGCTATGACAGGCAGAGTTTTCAAAAAATTCAGAGTCAAGGACACTATAAATTGAAAACCAGATGTCTCTAATTAATATGTAATTTCAACAGACTAATTAATAGTGACAGACAGAGTAGGCGGCATTACATCCACTGGCTTCTACTGAAGTGAAACCACTGAAACCTCTGAACAGAGGCATTTGAAATAGAATGGTCATCAGATATTAGTTAGCATAACAACCGTTACTGTACTAAGTACCATACTGCTTGTAATCTGCATTTAACATACATGTACTAGTACAGCAGCATTTTAGCAATATTTATTTTTACATTTTGTGGTGGATGCACGGGAGGTGCGATGGTATCCATCCAACCTCCTAATTTACATGAAATATATGATGTCCTGTTTATAATACGATTATTGACACATATTTAAGAGTCCCAAGTACATCTAGACAATTCCAAGGACATCCACTATATATAATCTACTAAGTTTTAACATATTGAAAGCAATAAGATTCAAAACTAACTACCAAAACTTATTTGTGGTTGGTGTTATCTGATTCACCATGGTGGTAGAGAATACTATGATAACTACAGACATTGCTATGATAAGGATTGGCGACCCTAAATACGGTGAACACATTATGGCAGACTGAATAACAAACAATATGAATCGAAATAAATTGTAAAATTGTAATTGTAACATTTCTATACCGCTTTCCCCCTTAAAATGTCTAAAATAGTATTTCTAGGAATCCATATTTCCAATCTCTGGTATAAGGAAACCGGTATAAGATAAGAATCCTGAGATAGCCCTAGAGAACTTACATGTATATCACATATATAGTTATCTGAGTGCCTCCCAATGAGAAAGGTATAAATATTTGTAAACTTTAGCACCACAGCTAAATATTTTCGACGACGAACGTAAACGAATTTAAAATTGATTTCTGATTTGTTCCTCGGATTCCGTTCCTCGATATTCAACGATAATCATCAGTCATATCGCATAGAAGCCACACATCGGTGAATGAACGTGCATAAGTTAATGCTATATTTTTGTGGTTAAAAGTCAATATAGAATTATAGTGAGCGATATTCTGACTGGATGGAACTAATTAATCACCAACCACACATGCAGTGACGGTTTCGCAGTGACTGATGGAACAGTACTCTCCCATTCAATAGCATTTTTTTACTCCAAGGGAAACTTAGATTTGCACCCATTCGAATCCCAATTCACACACCAATATAAAAACCCCAGAAAAGATCCCTATACCTCGAGAAATATCTGGTCTGGGCGACTTCCTTAGTCTGGTTTTAGTACGAAGAGACACAAGACTAATAAATTAATCATTCACAGACGGGAAAGAGCATGGAGTAGGCCTGAACTAGGCGAGGGCTGGAATGTCTTGAAACTCAAATTACACAACATCGTCAACGGAATATTAACTTACCGCCATTGCTGCGCGAGTCCTTCTAAAGCTTTCCTGTTTAATGACTCCCATGTCTAGCCCTTGAAGCGAAGTGTCAACTCTCTCTTGGAGTAAATCTTCGATCAGAGTGTCGCTAGAATCAAAGTCTTGTGCTGCTTGGCCATACGTTTCTCCATTGCTTTGGCCATTTTCGGTTGATGTTGTAGCCTGCGAGTCCATGACTCTTCAGTCGGATTTCATCACTCAAGAACAACATTAGAAGCCAGAAAACCGAACATAACAACTGAGTATTCTTTTAAATTTTAGATTTCAGCAGCCTTCTAAGGTTTCGCTTCCTTTCTGAACCGAAAAATCGCTCAAAAATCCCCGAGTTGTGATGTACGAAGCGAGCAAACCAGCCCCTGGGCGCACCTAACGACGTCACTTCCTATAGGGATAATATTCCTGTAATGGCGACGATGAAGTCACCAAGCCTACCTCCAAACGCTCTGCTGTTGTGGCATTATGAACAAACAATTAAAGTTTGACTGTGCTGGCAGGATAAGTACAATTCAGGCCGTGAATCGCGAGTGAAATGGTACAGCGAACCACCATCTGTCAAAGGCCAACAAACTACTTTTGCGTCTGCGCATATCATAGCATACATGGATCGCGGGCTCAGAATGAGCGAACCCTAGCCGGGTTTGTCACCAGCCTGCCAGGTAAATATTTATTCAACACTTTCTCCCTGTACATACTAGGAAAATATGTGTCAGTACTATGCATGATTTTGCTAGTAAATGGACATAATTTATTGAAGTGGACTAGAAATACATGTTGTTTTACTCGTGGCTCAGATCACAGAGCACTAACATCTACTGATACTGAAAAGGGAGCAAGTCAAAACACATGCCCTCTCGACGGACCCATTTTGGGGTAGGGGGGTGGGGGCTGCTGCCAGCCATCTCCTCTGGAGAGAAAACTCAATATTAAAAATAATTTGTTCTTAAATATCTTTAAAACTAAAAGGCATAATCTAGAAACAAATGCACTGCATGTTTTGTCTTACATTATCATTTCATTTTCTGTGTTAAAATTACCACTAGGCCCACCAGAATGGAAAATAGATGGTCAAAAATGGGGGATGGGTGTGGTACCCTGCGCTGACAGCTGTATCTGTTGAAAAAAAATGGGTCCCTATCTGGGGCATGTGTTTTGACCTGCTCCCTAATAGAGTAGTAAAGTGATGACGTCACAAAACATAAATTTTCGCTTTAACAATACTTGAACATTGAGTCTGAAAGACCGCCGTGAAATAACTTTACACACCAAAAATGAGACAAATTGGTTAAAATGCGACTGAGATATGAGCAGCTGAATACATAATTTTCTTTAACTGAACTACTGAACCCCAACCTGCAACTTAATAATGGCTAAACTAGTATACCTAATATGTAGTGAATGCTGCTCCGCTCAGTTAAGGAAGTTTATTAGAAGAGAACCTACAGTAGCACTTTGGCAGGAAAAATAGATTATTGGGTGATAAAAATGTAAGGTGTTAGATGAATATATTTTGTAGTTTTGGAGCTATCGTGCGACTGAATCCTGTTTGAGCTGTAGCGTGTAACTCAAAAGTTGTCGCGATTTATTTTCATTTCGTCCCAACATATCAACGATCTGCCGGTAAATTCCCTGAGCCTACCAATTCCCAACATTTACTTAAGATTCCCGGCACAACAAACTGCTGTTCGCCCCGGTGAAGTTTAAACACCGGAAATCAACTGTAATTGAGAATGTAATTGTAAATGCTAATTGTATTTTGAACCGGCTGCTTGACTTTATCAAAGCCAATAGAATAAAATTATTTGCTGCTCACCATCTTGATAACAGGAGAGATCTTGCTCTTTGGAAACTGATAGTTCACACAGAGTTAGAAAGAGTTCGCCTACACGTCTACACTTCAACAAATTCATGATTACACAAGGATTACATACACAGAAATATAATGCGTTAAAGAACGGTTGAACGTAGTTAGCTCAAACAATGCAGATTCCACCTCGTGCAAGGTCACGTGACGATCAGATCCGTGCAGAGCAGTGTGGTAAAAAAATACAATAGAAGTGATGCATTGTGGTAAAAAAAAGAAATCGAGATTTGGACCCGCTTACAGATTAGAACTGCTGCCTTGTTCGCTCGCTTCAGGCTCGCTCGCTGCTGCAGCAATCATCATTTCTTCTCAGATCGTAGCCCCTAAAATATAATCGGTGAGATTGAAAACGACCTTACACTCTCTAGGGGCGGGGAGTCAAAATATAAAACTTGAATTAACTGCGCAAACAAAAACAAACAGCTGAGCAAAATCATTCAAATTAGGAAAATTTTGTAAAGTATTTGAGCTCAAACCGATGAAACGTCCCGTTCACAAGGCTTTCATTAAAACTGTCTTGTCTATGAAAGACTGAAATTATTTATAGTGCCGGTGTCCCAGGGGATTTGGTCCCCCCGGACCAAATTACTAAGTGGATTTGGTCCCCCTCTCTGTTGTCCCCTTCAGTGGATTTGGTCCCTTAGCATTTTGTTTAGTTTCGCTTTACTACATCAAGTGTTCTTCGTAGTTCTTCTCAAGATCGTTACCCTGCATATAAAGCCGCGTGTTTTCATCAAGCTCCGTCATTGTTAGGGCTACCGAATGGTCAGTCAAAATTTGGAAGTGCTCGTTGTTTTAGGCCTTTGCTCGGCTGCTAGCAAAAAAGATTGTGTGTGCTCGAATTGCTGGTACTTGCTTTTTCCCAAGGTGCTCGTTTGCTCGTCTTTTTTGTACAGAACGTTATTCGCTGCTGTGATAAAATAAAATTGCTCGTGCTCGACCTAAAAACAACATGCTCGCCAATGCTCGAATTTACCATTCGGTAACCCTATTGCTGGCTTTCACATGACGTCATAGCCGCCATGTTGGTGCCCTTAAACAATAGATTGCTCGTTAGCTTCTTTTGTTGGGGCACCAACATGGCCGCCATGCCCTTTGTTATTTGAATCTCTGGGGATTGAGTGAAAGCCAGCAATTGTTTGACTATATATTTTCCTGTTCTGAGAATATCGTGATTAATTTTAACGATCCATAGGATTTATCTTAATGGACGATTAGACAATATAACTACGGTGCGAGATTGTCAGTAGCCAAACCAGGGAGGGATTCAGTGAGAAATGAACTGTATCTTGAGAAAGACCGCTATGCCACGAGTGCTAGAATGTTACGAGTAAAGGATTAAACAAGTGAAGCAATGATCAAACTGTGTCTTTAAAGTGCCTATCACCCTTTTGCAATTTTGATAGCTTATGAACCTCCGAAAAGTTTTGAGTACTACTGTGAAGAAAGTTTTAGTTTACTGAAGTGAATACTTTATGTTCTACGCTTGTTTGAAATCGTGTAAATGTGACCTTTCCTGACCCATGACCGCGTCAGTAAAAGCCTGGGTCGAAACCTGGGTAGACGTCATCTCATTAATGCATTATTCTCCATGGCGCCTTTTTATCACAACAACATTGATGCATAGAAAATATACACAGTTTTTGAGTTGTTATAGACTGCAAGCAGTCCCTCCTTTTCCCTCCAATCATAGTGAGTTTGCGAGCGGAGCGAGCGAAGTGAAGAATATTGGATGGTGCGAGCGGAGCGAGTGGAAGAATGGGGCCTAGCATCAAATATTCTTTACTCGAAATATCATCATCTCATCTCATCTCATATTCTTTACTCGAAACATCAAATATTCTTCGCTCGCTCCGCTCGCAAACTCACTATCAATGGAGGGAAATGGAGGGAGTAATTTTAGTCAACATGTTAAGTATTTCTTCAAATGATTGCAAAGCCGAATTAATTATATATATGACGTCAAGAGACGTCTATACAGGTATCGACCCAGGCTTTTACTTACATTGCTATAGCGCTTGTTCACATCTCTAGCTCCCACACGTGTAGCGTGGTGGCTGGGGTTTAAAGCAGCTTTCGAGGTCGCCGCTAGAGAAACCAGATTGTGAGGCCTATGATTTAAAGTGAGGCTGACGGTCTTGGGGGCTATGCCATGCTGATGAGTCCTAACAAGGACGAAACAGCTGTACATGGTTGCCACTCTACCGGTAATAAGATGTGAGCATGCGTATTAGACGCTAGCTACGTCATAGCGTGTGTTGGGTAGTGCCATGCAACGTGTTTGGTTTTTACTTACGCGGTCATGGGTCAGGAAAGGTTACATTTGCACGATTTCATATCATCAAACAAGCGTAGAACATAAAGTATTCACTCAAAACCAAACCTTACTTCACAGAAGTACTCAAAAATTTTCGGAGGTTCATAAGCTATAAAAATTGGAAAAGGGTAATACGCACTTTAAACTTTGAAGTCAAAATTAGTTGCCAAATACCTTGTAGAAATTAGTTGTCGAGCGCTTATATCATGAGCCCCTGGCTCGGGAGATTGGGCAACCACTTCCTGCGTTACCAACGGTAAATAAATTATTATTATTATTGCCAAATACCTTGCTTTGCGCTTTTATCTTTGGTGTTCTTGTTCCCAGGGGCGGGCAAGGTACCCGAGGTGGAAATGACATGGATTAAGTGTGTTATAACTATAATCTTTATTTAAGACATTTATAAAGGCAACGCAAGGAACCGACAACAAGTGGATTTGGTCCCCCTAGCAGTTTGTTTAGTTTCGCTGAACTGCACATGTTCTCCTCAGTAGAGTTTAAACAAAATTGTTTTTAAAATGCTCTGGTGCTACAGTAAGTTGAACTGTTCAGACTGCGCTGCTGATCACTCTGTTGCGTGCCGCGCTCGGCCCAGGCGCTTCGCGCGACGCTCGTTCGGGGTCGGCGGAGGATATCGCTTGGTATTTAGACATTTAGACGCCTGGGGACAAGGTACCGGGAGGGCCAGTGAGAGGGTACATGTGCTAAAATGTATTTTCCTGCGGTGTGAATAACATGAATTTTCACGGTTGTTAGGTTGGTAGACGTGCGTTTTCCGCACGTGGGTATTGAAGCCTTATGCATATAAGGCTTCTGGAAATCATCCAGGTTTTCGTTTGACTAGATACAGCACCACTTATAACGGTAGGTTTTTATTGTTTTTTCTAATATTGATGATATGTGACAGACGGTTTGAATAGTTTACTCATTATGCCAATTAATTGTTGGTTATGTGCTCATACTAATTCAATTTCATTGTTCTGTGTCACCAGTCTCGCCTTGAAGCCTTGCGTTTTTAAACTGCGGCCATGAGGCCGTTGGAGCAGCTCGTTGATGGTCCAGTACCTTACTCGGCAATATCATTTTAGAGACGAGGCTGGATAAGGAAAAAAGGGACTTCTTTTCAATCAGTATCGCGTTGCGGGATTAGTTATTTGCCATAAGTGGCTCACTTGAGAGCAAGTATCGCGAGAATTCAGATATGAGAATGTAAGTTATCAGATTTTAATTATTAAGTAGTTTTCCCCTGAATTGTGGGAATTCAGAGACTATAGAAATGTATCAGTTCATTGGTTTCAAGAAAATGTTGAAGCTATCAGTTGAAATTAGAAGCAAACGTTTTTGTTTGTTTTTTCGCAAAGTGTGAGTTTGGCATTGTTTATATGACTCAATTGTTATCATTTCTGTTACCATTGTTGTTGTTATCAATATAATTATTTAATGCGTTTTGTAGGAAAGGTTTGTAACAACAATATTTTTTTGCAATATAGACTTTACAAACAATCATATTGTTAATAATAACATGCAGACTAATTCTTATCGTTACTAACATTCAGATGAATTGTTCTTGTTTACTGCATGCAGATAAATTCGGAGACATCAAGACTAAAGGCTCACTTGATGGAGCAAGCCGCTTTTTCTCTGAATTGTGGGAATTCAGAGACGAGAATGTATGTCATTGATATGATTCAAGGTCTTCGAGCTATTGAAATTAGAAGCGGGGGATTTTTTCGCAATATAAGTAAATATTATTGCGATGACATTACCATTATTATTATTAATAACATAATTTATTATGGTATTATTGACATTCGTCATGGGCTCCTGCATTCGTATGAATTCGGAAATAATAAATGTTTCACACAATGTCTCGTTTGGGAGCTGAGCGTTTTCTCTTGGGGTCTGGTTTGTGTCGGGAGACGAAATGTGTCATTACTAGTAAGAAAATGTCGAAACAATAGTAGTTTTCCAATATATAATAAGTAATATTATTAATATTATTAATACTGAAATGACTTGTAGATAAATTGTTTTCATTACTTACATTCAGACGAATTATTATTTAGTACATGTAGTAGATTTTGGAGACCACCCAAGTCAGTCAACACTAAATGTTCGCATGACGGACCAAGGAATATGGTATAAACTTTATTTAATCACGGAAAATCTCTTCATACATAATGCTCTTCCAGAGAGCCGTGAGCCTATATTAAAACTAATTACAAATTTATAATATAAAGCATCCAGTAAGGCAGAAACTGTAGAATGGAGTGGTCTAAATCCCGACTGGAATATATTTAGTAAATTATTATCAGTTAAATATGAATAAAACTGATTAAAAACTGCTCTTTCAAGTACTTTGGCAATGAATGAGAGAACAGAGATATAATAGGCCGGTAATTGTTAGGTGAGGACCTAGCTCCTTCCTTGTGTACTGGAGACACCCTAGCTCTCTTCCAGTCAATTGGCAAAGTACCATGATTAATAGAGAGATTAAAAATGTGGGTTAAAGGTTTAGCAATGAATTGAATAGAAAGCTTAAGCAGAGCAGCTGGGATTTCATCTAAGCCGCTAGCTTTATTTGTTGGGAGATTCTGAATAATTTGAATTATTTCCGAGATTTCAAATTCATCACTGATCTCGAAAGCTGTTGTTACTGAACAAATAAAGGGTTCAAAAGTAGCAGACGGTTGCCCAATTTGCTTAGCTAGGTTTGGCCCTACTTCGACAAAATGCTTATTGAATGAATTGCTAATATCCTTGGGACTCTGGGTATCAGCATCCGAGTTACTTTCATCAACCTTCACTGGTATTGTAGTTGTTTTAGCCTTCTTCGAGAGGATCGAATTGATCCCTCTCTAAGTTCCGCCTATACTCCCTTGGTTTTGTGAGAAATAGTTTTCATAGTAGCTAATTTTACTTCTCAAGCACGTTAAGGCCTGGTTCAGGGGTCAAATTTCGGGTAAAAACTGTTTTCCTTATTTCAGCACAGCTGAGTATGGTAAGTACGCCAAGTTTCTCACGATAATAGATATCGCCATTCTGTGTGTAGTAAATCGTGTCACGTGGTCTGTCACGTGACTTAGAACACGAAATCAGTAAATCAAAAACGCGGCTCTGAGTTTAAAACAGCTAGGACGATGAGCGCATTTGTTTAGTTAAGGTTGAAGCCTTTTACCTAAATCAGCTTAGAAAAGATGACTACAATGTTTCGTTAACGAGTAATTAAGGCGAAAATATGCAAAATAGGTCACGTGACTTTTGGCACCTTTAATATATCCTTATCTTTACATGATAGTCATCTTTTCTAAGCGTGGTCTGAAACACTGCGGAAGGAGTAATGTTTTAGCAGGGTTATTTTATATTCATATGTTATCGTCGCAGCCGCATTTCACTTAAATGATTTTATATAATTATGACGTCATCGATCACGTGATACGACAACCATCCACTTAACAAAATTAAAAGAAGTGAATATTAGTACTATGGTGTAATTATATTTTGTTTAAACTGTTATTTATGTCAGAAAACATTTTTTAACGTAAATCTATTTTTCGTTCAAATGAACCAGGCCTTAGAGCGAATTTCACATGAGTGTCGAAAGACCAAACGCAAATTACCCACATGCAGCCAATCATAGGAGCGAGTAATCAGAAGTAACTCTTAAATGGCTTCCCTGTGAGCCAATGATAAACCAAAGCAAAACGATAACCAATTTGCGTTTGGTTTTACTTTGGAATCTGATTGGTTGGTTTATTTTCTCAGCCAATAGGAGAGCTTAGTAAACGCAAAACCAAAACACTTCTGACAGTCATCTGAAAACTGCTCTAACATGCTTGAGTTTGTTTTAAGGTAGCATTTAACTGGTTCTTAGCCTGTTTATAAGCGGTCCAGTTGGTGTTAACCAAGGCGCGAATGAGTTGCGGGTGCGCTTAGTTTTAGTTGGCGCATGCCTATCAACAGTTTGCATGAACAAGTCATGCCATCGCTCCCATACACACAACAAATTCCTGGGTGTTGAGCCAACACCAAAAACGGTGTAAATTCTTGCAGCTGTGGGGACACCACGAGAAGTGTAAATTAACACGACCACAAGTGTTGTCTCGACACTTTTTTGGTGTAAATCTCTTGCAGCTGTGTGGACACTGCACTGGTGTAAATTTACACTCCGAGTGTAAACATACACTTGTATAAGTGTTGCCTCAACACTTCTTTGGTGTAAATCGCTTGCAGCTGTGGGGACACTGCACTGGTGTAAATTTACACTCCGAGTGTAAACATACACTTGTATAAGTGTTGCCTCAACACTTCTTTGGTGTAAATCGCTTGCAGCTGTGGGGACACTGCACTGGTGTAAATTTACACTCCGAGTGTAAAAATACACCGGTAAAAGTGTTCAGACTACACAAGATAATGTGTAAACATTTCTTTGGTGGAAATTGCTTATATCTGTGAAGACTGATTTGCTTTTGGGGTGTAACCTGTTCACTAGTTGATATTGAATAGCAACTGTTTGTATATTACCTAATACATTGTGAAGACCAAAATATTGCAATGTGAGTCTGAGAGAAGCAGTTTAATAATGGTTGTTTTAACCTTTGGTAGAAATACACATTTCCCATTATTGTTTGTTTTGACCAATATCTACATGTATAGGTTGTTGCAACCAATAAGAAAGTTATTTGATACGACCGATGTACTTTGATAAATAATTGTCAGGGCGACAAGTGGTTTTGAGCTGTTATTTTAACCAATTTATGAATGGGTGAATCAACCATTATTATAGGTTGATATCTAGTCAATAATATTCTTACACGTCCTCATGCTGTTACTACCTTCAACCTGTGAAACAAGCAGCAACTAGTAATATGCAACAATCTACACATCACTCTAAATAAACATTGGTATATTTTGGTTTGCAAGGTACATGTACATATCTATACAAAGCAGTAAATACCACAAGAGTGGATACTGTTCATGCACGTGTTATATGCTGGCAATAAGCCTGGTTTTCATTACATCACCACAACCAACATAAGCTAACACAGTAATGCACTGATCATTAGCAGCCCTTGTTGATAGTTTCTTGAACAAGCAAATTAATTTGAATGTACATGTCTAGAACAAGTACTGCTAATGACAACTACATCACTGTATTGGCATACATGTATGTTGCTTGTATTTATATTTTCTACTCCATTGGTGTCGCACACTCCCTTGTTCCCCAATAAGATATTCTAAGACCATATAAATGTTCTTACTATGCCCAGTCTGCCCCTTTGGGTACACAGCATTAAAAGCATAAAAGCATGCAATCAGAGTAATCACTGCAGTTCTTTGAATCTGGAAACAACTACACTGTATTCCCATAGCAAGCAGGTACATTGTATCTCCAGAATATCCAGTCAACGTAAGTTTTGGTGAGGTACTTTCTTCGTGGCATCTTTGTCACCATCATTCTAAACAAAACAAAATACAAAAATAATTTAATAATTGAGTACATGCGTCTGTAGTCATTGCATTCAGCGGTAATTTTCGAATAGGAAACTGGAGTATTGCATTTGTCTCTAGATTAAAGTGAAATAGAATTTCTTTTTGCTTGTGCTTTCCCAAAGAAATGTTTGGATCATGAATCCTAAGAATCCAGTTTTTGAATAATCTGTCAAATCCATTGTGATCCCTGGTACTGACTAGTAATGTTACTAAATGGATTACGTACTGTAAAAGACTAAAGTAAGAAAGTATATGGCTAGAAAAAGTTAAATTACAAAAACACTGTTGAGTTTACAGAATGTTATTCAGGGAAAACTGCAACTCATAAAGTTGTCATTTTTGCAGTGTAAACTCATTTTCATATCCAGAGATAATCAGGTTTTTTGCAATACACTGTATGTCATTTTGTTTGCAAAGCTTAGCATATTCTCACAGCTTAAAGATCTTGCATATTGCAGTCACTCTTACTGTTCCAACACATGCTCTCACAGCTTAAAGATCTTGTGTTTTACAGTCACTCTTACTGTTCCAAAACACATGCTCTCACAGCTTAAAGATCTTGCATATTGCAGTCACTCTCACTGTTCCAAAACACATGCTCTCACAGCTTAAAGATCTTGCATATTGCAGTCACTCTCACTGTTCCAAAACACATGCTCTCACAGCTTAAAGATCTTGCATATTGCAGTCACTCTTACTGTTCCAAAACACATGCTCTCACAGCTTAAAGATCTTACATAAAACCATCAATTTTACTGTTACAAACACATGGTCTGCCATCTTGGATTTTTAAGGGGAGGGGCCTGGAGCAAGTGTTTTCTCAAATGTCCAATCAAGTGTGAGCTACTGAACTGTAGAACATGAACTCTATGAGAACAATACTTTAATAATTAGACAATTAGAGGGCTTCCAATGGCTTTACCAACATACATGCAGGAACTATTTGAAGAATTAGAGGGGAATATGACAAGGAAACAGATAGCCTGATTTTCAGATGGTACAAGGTCGTCCGCTCACTTCCTCCCCCTCCCCGTCTGATGGACTTAATAGACTTTCATGTTCCTGACGTCATAATGTCAACCAATCAGAGCGAACTTTACCCTTTTGGCAAAGTCTGGAATTTAAGGAATGTGCTCGCATCGTTGGGGAAGAACTGAGCAGTGTGTTGAACGAAATTGTAAAGTTTGCAGGATTTCAAAGCTATATCCAGAGCAGAAGAAAGCATTGGAATCGTTCATTCATCGGAACGATGTGTTTGTGATCTACACATGTATGTACGGGCTTTGGTAAATCACTAATCTTCCTCCGCTTATAAATGTCATGCATTTAATAGATCTCAAACATTCTCCTAGGTTTTTGGCTTTTAGAAGACCAAATCTTTCATGAAATATTATGATTTTTCTGCAAGAGTGAACACACATACTGATTATGTTATGGAAAAAGTTTCATGGCACTTGGGTGAATAATGTTTTCAGAATTATGAACACACTTCTGTAAGTTCACGTATGGCAATGGCATCTAAACTTTGCACAAAAAGTCCGGTTAAAACTATCTCTGATACTAAAAAACCTACACTAGGACAACTTTAGGGTCTTGTGTAACTAATCGGCATACATATCAAGCTTCAAAACGTTTTTAAAATAAAAGTAAAAGCGTAAAAGTTATAAGTTATGAGTAACAAACTTTACGGCATGGAATCGAGGCAGATATTTATTGTACATGTATGCATTCTCATACACTGTCCTGCAAATACTGCATGCAAACGTCCATTTACAAAGTTCCTGCTCTCCAAAGAACCACAGCAGCTCAAACAGGATACCATTCTGAGAAATCGACATAAGTTTGAAGCTGTAGAATGTTATTTTCAGTGCATGAAAGCTGATAGATCCAACTAGTAAAAGCCGCTACTGCACGACTGTTCTACACTTCACGCTTCAATTCTTATGCATGTTCATATTGGCTTATTGTAAATACAAAGGTCGATGACGTCAGGAACACGAAAGTCTATGAAGTCCATCAGACGGGGAGGGGGAGGAAGTGAGCGGACGACCTTGTACCGTCTGAAAATCAGGCTAGGAAACAGACAGCTAGTTTTCTTAGGAAAAGAAAGGAGGGACTTGAGTAGAAAATACATGTACATGTATTGCTGATACCTGTGCTCAGACTGCGAATAATGTGCTGTTTCTATTGTTCGTATGGCTTTGTTTATGACCATTACAACAAGTTATTTTTAAAACAGTATCATAAAGTATAAATAAAATCTGAAAAAGTAAACTAGTGGTGCAGTAAAAATATAAATACATGTATATTTACATGTATTCTAGGATTGCTACATGTACTTGCCTTGTTTCCTTTACATTACTTGAAGGGTAGGATCATCCTGGAGTACGCATATCACAAGCTTGCACTGATATTTTGGGTCAAGACGTCCCTCCTTTTCACACATGTACTGTCCATTAGTTTCTTTTGACAGAGCTCCAAAACTCATTAATTTTTAATCTCTGCTGTGTCCTGTTTCTCCATCAGGAATTGCAGTAACTTTAGATGATTGCTCCTTCTTTGCCATGGTTTACCCTTGGTAACTGTGCAATCCTTCTTTTCTGACATGTTCCTGTTTCATCTTGTGTTGCCCTCTGTCTCACATTTACATTTGTAGTATCCTCTCTCCTCTCTTTTTGGGTCCATATTTGCTAAAATTTAGACAAAACAAAGATTAGTCAAGGCATGCATGCTGCATACAATGTAACTGCTGTCTGCTGCAAGCATGCGAGAATATTACAAAAATGTACACAGGTCACAAACAGGTTTATTCAACACTTAAACGGTTTTGTAAGCGCACGAGCCAATCAAAATGAGGCTGTTGAGTAATAACCAATCAGCTTTTAGCATGCAAAACACTTAAACGGTTTTGTAAGCGCACGAGCCAATCAAAATGAGGCTGTTGAGTAATAACCAATCAGCTTTTAGCATGCAAAACAATTTTTTTCAGCACAAGTGCCCCAACATTATTTTTGCTTCCAAAAAGGCTTAACTTCTGCTCTCAAGATAGTTTCTTCAAACAGAGCTCTAAGGTAAGCAAAAATAAACACTTTCTGCTAGCCATCATACAATAAACAATTTATTACACGAAAAGTTGTAATACGGCTGATAATTTTTACTCAGTTTTATTTTTATCGCCTTTCACGCTAATAAAAACTGACTCGTAAAAATACCCAGCCATATTACACTACTTTTCGTGTAATAACCTCTTTGTATTAATTTTGATTTACCATTCACATAACAATTGCCAATGATTCATTTTATTAATATAAGTTTCATGTATGATCATCAAACCACTAAATCTAAATTAATAATTACCTTCTTGTCCTTCTCAAGGCATAACCTTTTCATCTGGTAATAAATAGTTTAGAAAAAAATGTTAGTACTTTTGTGCATGTACACTTAAAATTTAATCCTGATTAGGATGACATTATTGTAAGCAATTGAAGGGATGTGTGCAACAAGAGTGTAAGTGTTCTAAATTCTCCTTCAGATTATTATTTTGTTTTCTAAGGGGGAGTTTAAAACTTGATCAAGTCACTTACACCCTTTTTGCACACAGCCCTTCAATTGCATGGAGGTAATTAATACCACTGTATCTGAGCCTACGTAAATGTACATGTAAGCTAAAAGACCACTTTAAGTTCAAAGGGGAATGCTGGGTAATCATAACAAACATGGCAGGAACAACAGTGTTTGTATGAGACTCTGCTTTGAAATACTTTGCCCAAATTTCTATTTCTGAAATATATAGCATCCCAAAATTAAAGATGTTTAGTAAAGGATTTTGCTGAAATGACTTTTCACATACATGTAGCAAAAAGCAAAAAATGCACATGATATTCACGATAGGGTGGAAGAAATGTACACAGGGTTGTTGCCAGAGGGTCAATGGGGGGAGGACATGGATGGAATTAATACAACAGTTTATTGTATTAAAGTGCTTATAAATATTTGCACGTGCAACTCACTTGCAATATTATTTGTTAAATAATTATGTCATAATCTCAGCTTTCATTTTTGGCTGTCCATCATACAGTAGATAATTAGATGGCCATATAAGCTCCTGTCAACATTTGTTTTCATTGATACTTTCATGTATATCAAGTATACATTGTAGATCTTTTCATGATAACCTTCAATCATTTCTACTCCTATAACCATTTCACTTCTGTTCTTTTTGAAATGGAAAGCCCTAATCATAATATTAAAATACCATGCAGAGCCAAATTTAGACTATGATAAATAATTGAAGACCTCGGTAGAAAAAGGCTAAGGAATATGTTTTACCGAATTTATTTATTTTGTCAGAATCATGAAATTTTCACCCACAATATGCGATTTTAGTTGAGGAACACACTGCTGTGGGTTTTGTCATGGGATGGTAAGTTCTTGAAATATACTGTCCACAGTAACAACAACCATATAATGTACAACACGCCATTGTTTTCCTTTCTTTGTTAGCTAATTGAGGTTTCAGTTCATTGTGCTTGAATGATTATAAGCTTAAGTCAGCACGCAAAAATTCAAATTCAAGCAAAGCTTGGCATTACTTTGCGCCATAAACAAACCAGTTTTAACTTCCCATCCATGCTTTCCCGAATAGTTCGACTCAAACATTTATCACGTTTATGATGTGTTACTTTGCGAAAAATAAGGTGCAAGCATGGCAGATACATGTAAGCTCATGCAATCAACAAAAGTTTTCACTATTGGTATATTGCAGCCACAAAAGAATAAAATGATGTGAAAACAAAGAAGTTAAAACTTGAAATTGCCATTCAACAATAACTTTTGTTGCTTGAAATGTTTTGCTACAAATGTACTAAACAAATGTAAAGGCTTTAAGTAGAAGCAATTATTGTAAAATAAAATAAATAGTGTAAATAAATTGAACTTGGGCAGCATAAGCAGGCAATTCAAATCCAAACTGGATTGATTCTTAATAGAATATTTTCGATTGTAGTCAGTTTAACACATTCATTGCATGGGTTAACTCCTTTTGGGGACTTGCCTTGCCCCACTAGTACTGCCAGGGGACTGTGCTGTAAAAAAAGTGTCCCACATGCAGGGAAATATAGGGGCTTTGCAATACAAAATTAGCAACGTCCCCACATTTGCCTGGGATCCTCCCACTCGGGGAAGCCGATGACAAGTGCATAAGCATAAGGTATTGATGATAGCAACAACAATGATAAGCATAAGAACATATGCATACATATTAAACACTTCCAGGACGACTTGTCTGCAATTTTGTTTTTTTCTGTAGAGGTGGTGACAAAATTTAACCAGAAATGTTTAATACGCATGCATATGTTCTCATGCTTATGCATGACGCTAGCAAGGACCAGGCTTTAGTCTATACATGTATGTCAATATTTTTCTGGTGAATGTTGCAGCTAATTTGTATTAAAAGTACACTGCTTGCCATCATTACTACAAACTGTAAACTGGCACGAAGAGAAAACTAAACCAACAAAACAAAGTTACAGCTCAACAGAAGAAATCAGCTTGCATTTTAAGTTATTTCTGGATCGAGTGCAAGTCAAACACTATAAACTCAAATCACGCACAAATATTTCCATGTAGTATGTTCCCATCATAGCATTTTAGATCATGGTCAGGTTATGGAAACAATTAGGGCAAAATATATCATACAAACACTACATGTAACTATAACTACAATGTAGTACACTGTATAAATTATTTTCATATTATGTTTGTCCTGATTACCCTGGTCTATTCAAACTGAACTCTGTGGTACGTACAAATATTGTAACCGTTAGCCTATATCTTTTCCTTTTTTGTAGGATTTATATTTCTTGATCACAAGGGCATTTTCGAATAAATTTTCAATAATTCTACATGTAGTTCTGAACATGCGCCGTGCGGTATTTGCGTTTGAAAGCGTGCTTTGCGTTTGCCAATGTAAAAGCGTTCGCTAAAAATTCTGATCTACAACAGCTGTAGATCGATTTCTTCACAAGAAGAGTCGCCCTATAGAAACTGGATAAGTTCATGGATGGATTTGTTGAGTTTTCCGAATAAATATACGGCCAAATATACCACTGATTCTCAATTTCTGAATGATCTACAAAATGTGTGTTGGACGAAGTGTGATAACCCAAATGGAGGGAAATTCACTTTTCCCTCGTAACAAACTACACAAACTGAACGATTACTCTTACCTTCGTAGTCTCCTGATCTTCCAGGAGATTTGTAGACTCGTTCGCGTTTGGTTGAAGCCATAATTATACAGATATTATGAAGACAGTGCCGTTGTCGTGCTCGTTGAAATGAAAATGGCGCTCATATCCCACAATTCAATGCCATCCCGCAATTCGATCCCAGAATGCAATCGTTTCCTTCTTCTTGTCCCGACGGATGAACACGGAATTTAATTTCCCTTGTGTGGGCAGGATCCAGCTAATCCCGGCATATACTCCATCTCATATCATAACCATATCAATGAATGGGTCCCTCCTTTGCTGTGATGAAGGGCTAGCGCTCGAAATGTCAGCTGCTAACTCGCGGTTAACATATCGGGCTAAATCAACTTTTAGTTGATTATACCAGTGTAGTATTCTTCCCCGCCGACGCAGATCACCACTTGGATGAAAGCAAATTGAACTTCCTTTTACAAAAAAAAGACTAGTGCATGATTTATATTCTGATAAGAAAACACTTTAGCCCGTCAGAGCACGCATTTTATTGCGACTACATTTTCTCTGAATTTATTCAACAAAGTGTTTATGTTTACACGAGCTACTGTTACCGTTACACGAAAATGCAGTAAAACTAATATTCTCAGGTTCACACCAAAAGGGTGTATGAATTACACTCTGCAAGTGTAATAACACGCTTATAGTCTTACGCCAATTTAGTGTAAATTTATTTTACACAAAAAAGGTGTAAATGTATAAACTCATATACTAGTATGTAATCTTACACCAAATTCGGTGTTACTTATATTTTACACCAAAAAAGTGTAAATTTAACACATCACGAGGTGTAATCTTACACCAATTCGGTGTTACTTATATTCTACACCAAAAAAGTGTAAATTTAATACATCATAGGTGTAATCTTACACCAATTTAGTGTAAATTATATTTTACACCAAAAAAGTGTAAATTTAACACATCATAGGTGTAATCTTACACTAATTCGGTGTTACTTATATTTTACACCAAAAAAGTGTAAATTTAACACATCATGAGGTGTAATCTTACACCAATTCGGTGTTACTTATATTCTACACCCAAAAAGTGTAAATTTAACACATCATGAGGTGTAATCTTACACCAATTCGGTGTTACTTATATTCTACACCAAAAAAGTGTAAATTTAACCCATCATAGGTGTAATCTTACACCAATTCGGTGTTACTTATATTCTACACCAAAAAAGTGTAAATTTAACACATCATAGGTGTAATCTTACACTAATTCGGTGTAAATTATAATTTACACCAAAAAAGTGTAAATTTAACACTTTAAAAGTGTTGGCTCAACACCCAGGAATTTAGTGTGCAGTAGTGGGTTCATCGAGATATTATAAATTGTCCCTTGGGACCAATGCAATATCACGAATGAATAAATCAGTATTAAAGTGCTTAAAAGAGCGATATTTAACACGACTAGGAACACTTTTGGGTAGAACAAGTTTCCTTGTGGCATATTCTAATATGGTCGAATATTGTCAAGGTTATTGGCTTTCCTGAGAGGAATCGTTTTCCCCCAAATTGTGAGAATTCAGAGACAAGAAGCCATTATCTTGGTGAGATCACAAGAAAAGGTAGTCTCCTTTGCAGCCGTTCTTAGTGTGGGGAGGGAGTATGGGACCGACACTAACAACGGCTGCAAAGGAGACTAAAGAAAAGGTTGAAGCAAGAAAAGGTCGGGACATTTAGCATCTAGTACTATTTTGATTATTTATAGCTTGTCGTTATCGTTTCTGCTTGGATTGTGCGTAAGGTTATAACTTTAGTTACAACATAGTAACAAGAGTCCATGAGGTTGACAAATTCGCAGACTAGATTTGAGATAATGGCTCACTCTGAGAGCAAGCTGTTCTCACTGAATTACGAAAATTCAGAGGCGAGAATGTATAGCATATGTACGATTCACCCACCGGAGCAAGTCGCCGTTACTGAATGGCGAGCGATTCAGAGGTAAGAATGTATTGCATCAGACTATGAGGTCTGCATTGAATTGTGAGATTTCATGGACTAAGATGTAAAGACTAGTGTCTAGCTAATAGCTAATGCTCTCCTTAGAGCAAGCCATTGTTAATGATTTACGAGGATTCAGAGGCGGGAATGCCATTGTCCGCACTGAATTGTGAGAATTCAGGGGTGACAAGTAAGACATGAGGCTAATGGCTCTACTAAGAGCGAGCCGTCAAGAGCCGTTGTCACTAAATTAAGAGAATTCAGAAGGGAGAAGGTCGTTATAACATTCATCCGACGGTGTAAGCCATTTATACTGAATTGCGAGCGATTCAGAAGTAAGAATGGATGGCATCAGGTGACAATTCAGGGGCGAAGATGTAAAACATGAGGCAAAAGAGCAAGCCGTTGTTAGAAATTCAGAGAATATAGGGGTGAAAATGTAAGAGTGAGGCGCGATATTGCAGAATATACAGTATATACATATAGGGTATATAGTGTATATATATACAGAATATACTGTATATATTGTATACATATACAGATTATATTACATGAGTATATTCTGTATATTCCCCAGTTATATATATACACTATATACACACTGTATATGTATAAAGTGTATATAGTGTATATAGTGTATATTCAGGCATCACCTTGTAAAGAACGACAGAGTATATTCTGTATATAGTGTATATAGTGTATATTCAACCTGAATATACACTATATACACTTTATACATATACAGTGTGTATATAGTGTATATATATACACTATATACACTATATACAGAATATACTCTGTCGTTCAGGCATCACCTTGTAAAGAATGACAGAGTATATTCTGTATATAGTGTATATATATATACACTATATACACACTGTATATGTATAAAGTGTATATAGTGTATATAGTGTATATTCAGGCATCGCCTTGTAAAGAACGACAGAGTATATTCTGTATATAGTGTATATAGTGTAAATATATACACTATATACACACTGTATATGTATAAAGTGTATATAGTGTATATAGTGTATATTCAGGCATCACCTTGTAAAGACCTGAATATATATACACTATATACACTATATACAGAATAGACATATACAAATATATAAAGTGTATATTTTTATTTCTATACAGTAGTGTATATTTATACAGAATATACATGGAAATATACAATGGTATATTCTGTATATTCTGCAATATCGCGCCTTAGTGAAATGTAAGACATGAGACTAATGGCTCTTACTGAGAGCGAGCCGTTGTCACTGAATTGTAAGAATTCAGAAGGGACAAGGTAAGAATGGTGCATGGCATCAGGCCAAGATTAAGCTATTGTCACTGAATTTGTGAGAATTCAGAGGCGTGAACGGCTGTTGTCCGCACTGAATCAGTGTGACAATTCAGGGGCGAAGATTAAAACACGAGGCCAAAATGGCTCTTCTTAGAGCAAGCCGTTGTTATTGAATTGCGAGGATTCAGAGGCGGAATGCCTTATCCGTACTGAATTGTGAGAATTCAGTGGAGAAGATGCAAAGCATGAGGCAAATGGCTCACCTGAGAGCAAGCCGTTGTTATTGAATTGCGAGGATTCAGAGGCGGAATGCCTTATCAGCACTGAATTGTGAGAATTCAGTGGCGAAGATGCAAAGCATGAGGCAAATGGCTCACCTGAGAGTATGAGAGCAAGCCGTTGTTATTGAATTGCCAGAATTTAGAGGTAAGAATATATGGCATTAGGCTAGGAGACGGTATAAGCACTAGTCATGACGTTAGATCCAGAAAATGTTGTGTGAAGCAACCGGCTTCTTGTTTGTTTGTTATATTTTCACAGTTCTGTACAGTTCTTCACTCTGCAGGAGACGGACTGAGTTCTCAAGTTAAAGAGCCAAGTCTACTCGGCTACCAACTACACTAGAGGCCAACCGAATATGTTTTCTGTTATGACTTCCAAAGACATGTAAACAGGCTTATTTGAATAATAAGCCTATATATAATAATTATCAGTTATATGTAACTCAAATTTCACGTTTAAGTTTACAATTATTCTCACATAATAAAAATGCAAATTAAGGACTAAAGGACTTAATTTTAAATTACAATGTTTTAATTCATGTTTTTACAAACAGCGTTTTAAATGCCCAATTCGTATTTCGTAGCTATGTTGACATCAAGTTAAGTCCTCTATCCGTTTGGATAAGGTAGCAGTTCGCATAATGCATGATGTTGGTCATGCGCGATATATTTTCCTCTAGTTTTTACATATCCAAACTTTAATCTCGGGAGATCAGTTTTTAACTGATATGTTTGTTAGATTTCCAAGATATGTAAACAGTCCTATTTGAACAATAAGCCTGTAATATACGTGTCCGGCTCAGCATTATTGCAGTCGTAACTATTGTCAGTAACATTATGAAAATTGACTTAATAAAGTGGTGCGTTGTATTAGTCGCTTGCGATACAACCTATACCTACCTTATAACAATACAACTACGTTGTGCTGGTAATGATTCATTAAGGAACGAGAGGAGGAAAATATTTTTCATTCGGATCAGTTGGAGAAGTAGAATGAAACCCTATCTTCCGAAATGGTTCATCGCTTCAGTCATCTGGGTACCATTTACCTTTCTCTTCTGTAAGTTCTATCTTTTTCATATTATACGTTATTTAATCTATGGTAATAAAAAAATGCGTGGTCTCAACAATTTACGTGTGTGTTAATGAAAGCTATTAATCTTTTAGCCATTGACATTGTAATTGAGTTTTGCCGCCAAAAATCCGATTTCAAAAGGCCTAATTGTAATTGTCTTTGGTTTGAATAGTTTTTCAGACACAAAGGTGATCTATCATAGACCTTTATTTGTTCGAAACACGAGTAAGATAACTTTACTTGTCATATCGTAGTAGATTGTGTGTAACGGATATTTATAAAAGCTTAAAAATTAGTTGTAATAAAGCCTTGCAGTTTATTTATTCAATCATTGTGTCTTATTTGAAACCTGGGGGAGTATATACGTGTTCCCTAATTCCTTATGAAGGAATACAATTTATCCCTTGTTCCCCAGTAATAAATTGAATTATTTCCCATAATGTATTTCGTCAATTTCCCTTTTTCCCAGAAATTATGTGCTGTGTTCCCTTGATCCCCAAAAATATTTTTAAACGTTTCCCATAATGTATGTCAAGCATCAGTTCACTGTATACGTATTACCATGTTACCTTTCTATTCAGTCGACTCGTAGTAGATATAGTCCTCTTCAAATTGTCTCTTTCTCCTTCTTGGTGACCGACTCGACTGCCGTTGCACGAGGTTCATCAGCTGCAATTTCCATTGCCTCTGTCAGGGTGAAAACATCATTTATTTGTTGAACAGCATAAGGTCTTCCTCCTCCAGTTCAAAAACATCTTCATGGTGTTTATAGGATGTCAAGACACAGATAATGGATTTTACGTCAATGTCTTTCTCGGAATCTTCCGAAAAACATATCAGTGGGTAAAAGGGATCTTGATTGAAAATTTTGGCTACCAACTTTATCGCTTTCCTTGACACATGCTATTACTAATGATTCGCAGTCACCTTGAACACAAACTATCCGACTTGATTTGTACAAATACTCTATAAGTCATTTGCTGTAATGCAGGTTCTCCTAACTTGATCAAATCAAGAGGCTGGATATTTGGCATTATAGGTTTATTGGGATAGTTCGTGGATTATCCTCGATACTCATATTACGCACAATTTTCTGGGGTATACTGTCCATGAATCACTCTCCAGTTCCTTATCTCATGAACTTGTTGCTTATTAAGCTTGCTTGTCTTTGGAGGATGCAACTTTGGCAGGTAAAGAGTCCTTTGCAGTAGGAATTGGAACTAGTAAAGTATGCATATGGTGTGAAACGTTGCCTCTTCAAGCGTTCTCGATACATATCTACTAAACCTGTAGTCAAACTCTAGTTGTAAAGGCATCTCACTCGCACCAGCTCTCATATCAGAAAATGTGTTCCTACAACAAGTGTCTAAATGCTCTTAATACTAAATTTGACACTCAAAAGAGAACTAAACCGATCCAAAAGATCCTTGATATCGCGTAGCGACTTGAGTAAAAGTCTTTCTTCCTCCATAACAACTGATGAAACAGTTCCTCGAGGACCCTGTTACAGCAGATGTGCCAGTTGAATTCTTAACATCTTCAACACATTCTTTGTCAAAGTTCAGTAATACCGGCTAACTGTAGTCACTCAATAACTTGTTGTATTTCGACAGTGAGGAGTGTCCTTCTTAATATGAAACCCAAATGTTTCTCCACGCAAATGTAGGTACTTCAAATAATCTACTAAACTGCTCGTCATCCGAAGCGCACCTGTTGACGCGTCCACATGCAGTAAACGATGTCCTCATGTCAAACCAGATGCCTGAGAAAACTGTGCCTTGCTTCCATCTCTTGGACTATGGCCGGCACCAACCGGCACAGAACATTCCTTTTGTTACAGGATTAAGAACCTTGACACAGCAATCTTCAGTATCACTGAATGCTATACTGAGGAATTGTCACTGTAGTTGGTTAAACTAATTGTACCCTGTTACAGAATGAACCACCATTGCTAGATATCATCTCAATCCAATCCTCCATTTTCATCATGTGCTGACACAATCGTATTATTGACAGAAACTAACCCATACAGGAGTTTACAATCAAGCTGAATAGAAGCAGTGACTATATACCCTTCAGATTCAAAAGGTTCGAATGGAGCTGCCCAACAAATACTGAACCCGAGGTTGAAACACGTGTCCATCAACATCAAAACACATCGCCACAGGTTGCCTGATTTGACATGCTGAGCAGAGACTGCATTTGCTTTATTTTGCACCGAGTTTGCTTCAGAAGTTTCAATGTTCTTTAAAGCTTCCTTGAGTTTGACTTGTAGGTACTTCTTTGGTTCTTTTTGTCATCTTCATTCCATTCACCGACAACTTTCAGCTTTTCTTCGAGCTTCTCAACAGTTAATTTGGCCACATCAACAATTGTCTCACCCGTCAGGTCTTTAAATGCAACTGCGCCTTTCTTAGACTCAGCACAATAAAGTACGTTCTTGAAAACGACAATCACAATAGATGTTCCAAATAATCCATTTCTACCGTAACATCTGCAGGGTAGCGATTGGCTCGTTTTATATATGTACACCTTACCACTTACATCATCACTGACAAATACATGTCCAAAGGGGCCCATACACTGATGAATCTTAGCCGTCTGTATTTCTCAGGCACAACTGTATGTCACTGTTTGAACATGCTGTTCAATAACGTTTCTTACTGAAGCTAGGGCTCGAAATCTGCATGATTGATTCAACATCTTGACGATCACGATTTCTCACCGCACTTAAATAGCAACCAGCAAAGGTGCTAACCTTGAATATCTCATCGTCATTTCTTAACTCCTAAAGCTGGACCAAGTTTGTGCTATTATTCATGTTAACCAAGAGGAACCAGTTTAAGAAACTCTGCCTTATTATCTTTGCTACGTGCACGGCATCTGGAACTCGCCACTGTTGACAAGAAAGGGTCCGACTGCTCGTTTTTCTCTCAACAGTTTCATCTGTGCACCAGCATTTTTCGACTCAGAATCCTCGGAAACAAAGATAACTGCTGCTTTTACACTGCATCCCCTTTTCTAGACAATAAGTATACAAGGTCACAAAGAAGGTTCAATAACTGTATACACTTTTCCCTGCACACAAATAAAAATATTCCAAAACCCCGGGGGGGGGGGACTCCATTATGTGAGGGGTACATGGATGCTCGTCGTACCTTTTAGGGGTCAAAATCAGGAGTTTGGTACCACTTAGGGTATCCACCATCAAACACAGACATTTCTATGTAAAGCGGTACCTTTTAGGGGTCGGGTGTCAATTGAACAAAAAAGCTGTTATCAATTTACATTTTTATTATCTTTTAGGGTTCAAAATAAGCTTGAGCCACGCCCATTTTAGTACCTCTTAGGGGTCAAATCGAAAATGTCCGACGAGCATCCCTACCCCTTTTATATCGGAGTCCCCCCCCCCGGGTCCAAAACTCGCTGTCAAAAAGGCTTTCTTTGTCAAAATACAGACAAACATTCCTCACAAAACCGGTAAATCAATGTCCCCTTGTTCCCAAAAAAGGCTTAACAGTTCCCTTGTTCCCTAAAAATAAATGACCATGTTCCTTTGTTCCCTAAAACCCCTGGGAAGCCCTCATTAAGCTCTAAATATCATTCAGAGCCATCATTTCCTTCACTCACTATTGGGTCCGATTTTACGTCCTTCGGATTCAGCCAGAAATATTAGAGTTCTCTTCGCCGGATAAAACGATATCCATGTTCTTACATATTAATAACATCTGTAAATCTGCCTTCTTAGGAACGTCGCTCGTACTAAGAAATACTTATCACTCATGACCACTGACAAGCTTGTGCATGCATTCGTGACATCCAAATTGGATTCTTGTAATTCACTGTTGTACGTGTATACGGACTACCAAAGAATCAAACACAGAAATTACAATATCTACTTAATGCGGCTGTACGCGTAAATATGATGATGTCACCCGTCCTTATTCGATTGCACTGGCTACCAATTGATGGTTTGCACGTTACGTCATAGCCGCCATGTTGGTGTACAGTTTACAATAGATTCTTCGTTGGATTCTTTTGTTCTGTACACCAACATGGCCGCCATGCCCTTTGTATCTCTGGGGATTGAGTGCAAACCATCAATATAACAACGGATTATTTCCCAAGATTCTACTTTTAACCTTCAAGGCACTAAATGGACTTGCACCTAATTATATAATGGAAATGATAAAGTCCATGAAAGCCCAAATTATAATTGATATCGATTGTACATGAAGTGGATAGTCCAACGGTAGAATGTTTCTTGATTTTATAGGTGTTTCATCTACGAGATATAAAGGTTTATATTTCCAATATGCTAGTGTGTGATTTCATCGCCGACATTTGCTGAATTTCTGTGGTTGTGAATTTTTTTTTGTAAAATCACTTTGATAAGTTTAAAATATAACTTAGAATTTAAAAATAGGAAATTTTTCTCTACCCGATGTTTTTATTATATTACATGTCATGTCTATCTTTTAGATAAATCAGGAATTTTTATCAGTCATTAGTATTGTAAAAAGTTTTTTATTTCATTTGCTATATTATATTGTGCTTTTATTAGATTGGTAAGGTCTTTATAACTTATTTTTATGTCATTAGTATAGTAAAAAGTTTTTCTATTTCATTTGCTATATTATATTGTGCTTTTATTAGATTGGTAAGGTCTTTATAACTTATTTTTATGTCATTAGTATAGTAAAAAGTTTTTCTATTTCATTTGCTATATTATATTGTGCTTTTATTAGATTGGTAAGGTTTTTATAATTTATTTTTATCAGTCATTAGTATTGTAAAAAGTTTTTTATTTCATTTGCTATATTATATTGTGCTTTTATTAGATTGGTAAGGTCTTTATAACTTATTTTTATGTCATTAGTATTGTAAAAAGTTTTTCTATTTCATTTTCTATAATTATATTGTGCTTTTATTAGATTGGTAAGGTTTTTATAAGTTATTTTTATCAGTCATTAGTATAGTAAAAAGTTTTTCTATTTCATTTGCTATATTATATTGTGCTTTTATTAGATTGGTAAGGTTTTTACAACTTATTTTTAATCAGTCATTAGTATTGCAAAAAGTTTTTCTGTTTCATTTGCTATATTATAGTGCTTTTATTAGATTGGTAAGGTCTTTATAACTTATTTTTATGTCATTAGTATAGTAAAAAGTTTTTCTATTTCATTTGCTATATTATATTGTGCTTTTATTAGATTGGTAAGGTCTTTATAACTTATTTTTATGTCATTAGTATAGTAAAAAGTTTTTCTATTTCATTTGCTATATTATATTGTGCTTTTATTAGATTGGTAAGGTTTTTATAATTTATTTTTATCAGTCATTAGTATTGTAAAAAGTTTTTTATTTCATTTGCTATATTATATTGTGCTTTTATTAGATTGGTAAGGTCTTTATAACTTATTTTTATGTCATTAGTATTGTAAAAAGTTTTTCTATTTCATTTTCTATAATTATATTGTGCTTTTATTAGATTGGTAAGGTTTTTATAAGTTATTTTTATCAGTCATTAGTATAGTAAAAAGTTTTTCTATTTCATTTGCTATATTATATTGTGCTTTTATTAGATTGGTAAGGTTTTTACAACTTATTTTTAATCAGTCATTAGTATTGCAAAAAGTTTTTCTGTTTCATTTGCTATATTATAGTGCTTTTATTAGATTGGTAAGGTCTTTATAACTTATTTTTATGTCATTAGTATAGTAAAAAGTTTTTCTATTTCATTTGCTATATTATATTGTGCTTTTATTAGATTGGTAAGGTCTTTATAACTTATTTTTATGTCATTAGTATAGTAAAAAGTTTTTCTATTTCATTTGCTATATTATATTGTGCTTTTATTAGATTGGTAAGGTTTTTCTAAGTTATTTTTATCAGTCATTAGTATTGTAAAAAGTTTTTTTATTTCATTTGCTATATTATATTGTGCTTTTATTAGATTGGTAAGGTCTTTATAACTTATTTTTATGTCATTAGTATTGTAAAAGGTTTTTCTATTTCATTTTCTATAATTATATTGTGCTTTTATTAGATTGGTAAGGTTTTTATAACTTATTTTTATCAGTCATTAGTATTGTAAAAAGTTTTTCTATTTCATTTGCTATATTATATTGTGCTTTTATTAGATTGGTAAGGTCTTTATAACTTATTTTTATCAGTCATTAGTATTGTAAAAAGTTTTTCTATTTCATTTGCTATATTATATTGTGCTTTTATTAGATTGGTAAGGTCTTTATAACTTATTTTTATCAGTCATTAGTATTGTAAAAAGTTTTTCTATTTCATTTGCTATATTATATTGTGCTTTTATTAGATTGGTAGTCTTTAAACTTATTTTTATCAGTCATTAGTATTGTAAAAAGTTTTTCTATTTCATTTTCTATATTATATTGTGCTTTTATTAGATTAGTAAGGGTTTTATAACTAATTTTAAACTTCAGATTGTTACTATTTTAATTATTGTAAAGTGCTTAGAACAGTTTGGATAAGCGCGATATGTGTTATTATTATTATAAGAGTAGTGATACTGAGAGGTTTGACTGTGATAATGTAAACTGGTGCAAAGATATTGAGATCTAAATTTAGAGGTCTGAAAGTAGACTGACTAGCCTCGTTTTCAAGTTTTTTCAAGTTTTTAAAAGCTAATATCTTTACGGAAATTTAATTCCATCCTATCAAACTTCTCCCTATTTCATACTATGGCGTATTCTAAGAAAGGGCGATATTCATTTTACCAAATAAGCTACGTGTACTGATTAACCTCGTTCTCATGATAAAGGCGGCCATTACTGCATACGGACCAGACGTCTGTTGCCCACTTTGGAAACGAGCAGGAGGCTGGGATCGATAATGGAGACAGTTGATTGCAGAATACACACATGGCAAATATCGCAATTAACTGTCCCCACATTCATTAGGGCGTGGTCTCTGTATTTTAAGTTTAGCCACATGTTCAAAATTAATGTATGGAAAACAACATCCTTGCCATGCGAATGAGCATACCAACATTGGTGATTCTGTAGAATTTGAGTGTTGTAGCATAAAAGGCTGTTAAAGTTACAGCGATTTGAAATTTGAGAGATTTGTATGAGACAAACTGCGTAGGCCTTTACAGCCTCGCTTTCATGTATTTTCTACATTTAAAGAATGCCAATCAGGATTTATGCTTTGCGAGCCCGTGTTTACATTTGAACAATAGAAAACCGTTATAATCGCCATTTTCGCACAGTACGAAAATGGCGATCGTAACGGCTTTCTATTGTTCAAGTTCGCAAAGCATTAATCCTGATTGGCATTCTTTAAAATGCCAATAACTCGACATTTATTTGAAATATTGCTTTCAAACTGTGGTCAATTACTAATTTAGGTATGATCTTTCATGTGGTAGCAATAGTTTCTCTGTACACATTAATCTTCCAATTTATGCAAATTAGGGGCGGTCATTATGAATGAGGTGTATTGCTGGTCGTTTTGGAGACATTAACACAACAAATCTATAGCACCAATATTTTCTATTTTATTGGAACTACTGACATGATGTGGTACACCAGACCTATCCCATCCACTGTGGGGATTGCTGGCCCGTATCTTCACAGTATTTACCCTGAAGGCAGGGGGTTCTTCTGAATATAGTGTAACATAGAATCAATCGAAAATCCATGGCACAGCTAAGTAGAAATTCTGTACATTATTAAATACTCTAGTGGCAGCTGTGGCAGAATCTGTACTCAGTCTGACCTGGCCGTATGTTAATACACAAGACAAAAAAATAACGAAACAAAAATTTAACTTTCTTCATTTACTGTAGCTCCAACATGCAGCAGTGTTTAGTCCACATGGCATTTTTCGTTTGGTACTCTCCAAGCACTTGGACAGTTTTTTTACGTTTTCCATTTTTTCCCCTTAGAAATTTGTTCTGAGGCAGATTGCTATTTTGATGTCCAATCCATTTAGATAAGATCTGCCACATTCATAGGCATCTCATCCACTGTCGTGTTATAGAACTGTTCTATATCCTTCAGCGTGCGACCATCTTCGTTTGTCACAAAGTTAATTGCTACTCCCTTACGGCCAAAACGACCACCACGTCCAATCCTAACAATAAAAATAAATAAAAACGTTACTTATATTGTCAAACCTCCCCTTACGGACACCTCTATAACAAGGACACCTCCTTATTATGACTGGAACAGTTCTCTTGGTCCCGGCAAAATCCCCAAACAAAAAAAACATAATATGGACACCTCTATAATACGGACACTTGGCTCTGTCCCTTCGGTGTACGTATTAACGAGGTTCAACTGTACCAAGATCTACAATGAGTCTACACTTCGTTTTCAGTGAGTAACGTCGAAGATACATATAGTAAGTGGAAAAAAATCCAACAGAAAGACCTTATGGGAGAGTTTTTTTCCCCGTTCGAACCGTTGATCCTCCCCTGTTGATGGGCCTGAACCGGAAGTAGGAAGTTAACATTTTATTAAACTTTCAATCAATGCAAAAAAACCTGTTGCATAATATGGGTTCCTACTTCCGGTTACATGAAAGCGAGGCTAGAGACGTAACCGGAAGAAGGAACCAAGAATTATCTAGGATTTCGCAGCACATTGAAACAATACACTATTTGTTGTAAAGGGGTGGGGGACTCTGCTGATAGAGCATATTTTGTATGAATGAGACAAAAATATGGCATGCCTGTAGCCTTACCATAACCATACTGTGACTAGCTGTACTGTAACTCTGTAATTTAATTGGATCAGCAGGACAAACCAATGTGGAAGCCATTTCAATGTTAGGGCATGTCCTACAGTAACCATGCCATAAGTCATTGCTGTAATGCACCTATCAATGTTAATCCCGAGGGGAGGGGGGCAAGGGGTGGGGATTTGACAGGCAGGGCTACCCCGAGGGTGGGGATTTTGACATACGCTGCCTGTCCAGGGTGGGGTTATTAATAGGAAACATAAGGAAGACAGGGCAGTAATTTGATATTTTTGACCAAACGTGTTTCCCGAGGGTTGGGAATTCGAAATTAATGTTTTTCGGGAGAAAATGTCAAATCCCTACCCCTTGCCCCCACCATCCCTCGGGCTTAACATTGATAGGTGCATAACTTGCTCCCTCATATGAAATCCACTCTATGTATGTACCTGTGGATGTAGTTCTCCCTGTTTCCAGGCAAATCATAATTAATTACCAGGGACACTTGCTGAACATCAATTCCACGTGCCTGCAACACAACAATTACAAATCACCAGGGTTTCAATAAAAGGGTTTCAATCAATTCTGGAGCAAGTAGCCCGAACGAAATTTTTTTTTGTCTATTTCTGTAATCCTTATTCCCAGTTACAGGCACAGCTGGTGGCAGCATGTGTCAAGAAACTGCTAGTGTTCGGGCAGGAGTTCGCTTCTAGTGAAACGTAAATATTCCAATTCAGTAAGATGGTACCCTGGATGCCAGAGGTTCTACTGCCCTCTCAAACGCAAAAGGCGCCACCATCGAGGAGCAAAGCGAGGAGTCTGCGGGAGAACCTCTGGGCACACAAAGTATGAATCTCACTTCCATGCAAATTCATTGAACTGGATTTGTCCACGTAGGCTTAATTCCCAACGGTTTATGAAAAGCCAGCACTTTCGGACAGCTGAAACAAAGCACTACACAGAACAGGTCAGCTGGTTAAAATGGCCTTCCATTCGGCCGTTTTCTGGAGCTCAAGTGAACTCCAGCAACGCGATGGGTTCAACGACACGGAACGGGTAAACAATGGTGCCCTTGGAAACTGCTATGGCGTGATCCAATCGCAGCAATCGTTACAAATGAATTTGCTCTAGGCCAATGAGAGGCGAGGGTCAAATTCTGACTCAGACAGACTTCGCACACCCAGAGGCTCTCCCAGCCTTCTCGTTGATTCGCTCCTTCGCGCCTAAACTTTGGCTTAGAGAGGGCAGTAGAACCTCTGGCACCCAGGGTAGTAAGATGGTGACTGAAATTTAGTCTGTGAGTTAAGGTGTCTCGATTGTAATTGTGGTGCCATGTTGCTAGTCTATACAAATTGTAATAAACCAATACCGTTGGTTGCATCTAAGCGTGAATACGTGAGATGAAAACATGTTGTAATTGGGTATCAAATGTGTCTCAAAGCAGAAATGCAACAGAAAAATCCAGCTCTACCACTTGATTTCTGAAGTCCCAAAATAAAGACACACCTGGTTTGAAGTTACTGCTGTATTTGTTTACTGTGTTTATCGTAAACATCCTCACTTTCAAACTTCAAAGTTTGATGACGAATCAGGTTATGTTTGATACAGTTAGAGCATGTTTTCACCTCACATGTTCACGCTTAGATGCAAACGACGGTACAGCATTATCACAGCAGCCATGTTACGTCCCAGGATAATAAAAACCTTTGTTGTTGCAATTCCAAACTCGACACAGGGACGAGGCTGGAAGTGTAAGAGCTATTGTTTGTAGTTGAAATGGCCACTGCGTGATAAAGATTTCTTCTTGAGACCAAGTCTTTTAGAAACTATCGAAATTGTCACATACACCTTATAGTGTAAACATTGCCAAATACAAAAAATAAAGTAAAAATAAAAATGATGTTATTTTATAATTATTCCAACTTTCTCGAACCTAGGTGTTTGTCAGTTTTCCATATTATTTTGATCGCATTTCAAAATCTGCACCAAAAGTAACAGTTATCATTTTAGGGTTTGCAAAATGTATGGAGCTTCAATGCTAATATGTTATATTTTAGCCAACATATTTTACCCTGATAGCCGTCACTTTGGTGAACCACAACAGACATTTTCTACCCCCCCACTGGCTTCTAATGAAACCCCTGTATTTTGTATAACAGCTTTAATAAAGGTAAAGACACATTTCTTACCAGCAGATCTGTCGTGATCAGAACACGACTGGAGCCTGACCGGAACTCCTTCATGATTAGGTCACGTTCCTTCTGGTGCATGTCTCCATGCTGGGAGAAAAATAAATGGGTTATGTCTCAATGAAATCTAAAAACAAAATAATGAGTTATGTATCTGTGAGATGTAAGACACAAATGACACTATTCAAGGAAGCATGGTTGAGTTACCTACATGTAAGTTTCGTAAACAGCCAATAGCCTTGTGTTCATGTGCTAGTCTCCTGAAAGCCTCAGACAATAAAGTGAGAACATTTACTTACCATTGAAGAGACTGTAAAATCCTTTTGATGCATCTTCTCTGTCAGCCAGTCGACCTTCCGTCTTGTATTGACAAATATCACAGCCTGTGTGATAGTCAGTGTCTCGTACAAGTCACACAGTGTCTCTAGTTTCCACTCCTATAACAGTTATGCCAGGTGTCAAATAAGGCATCATTGAAGTGTTTCGTGACCATGTAACACCCACAGACTCTCTATAATGACCATGTAATATTATACTGGCCCCGAGTGAATCAGTGAGTTTTGTTTCCCAGAGATCCTTGATGTGCCCCGAGACGGAGTCGAGGGGAACATCAAGGATTGAGGGAACACCGAGGATTGAGGGGAAACAAAACTCACTGATACCCTTGGGGCCAGTCATTAAGTGGTCTGTTATATAGACACAAGTTTTGCTACCTGATACAAGCGAGGTTTGTTGTCTGCTCTTTGGGAAGCTGCTTTTTAACACAAAATGCTGTCAGCATCACTAGTTACAGCATTTTTAGTATCGCTTTGTATCTTTCTTGCATCCTTTTTTTAGCTACCAATTTCTCACTCTCGAGCTTGATAAAGATGTAAATTGTTTCTTTGGAGCTGGTTCCATTTTGAATGCTTTCTTTTGACGAAATATGGCCAGCTTTTGAGGAAGACCTAGATGTTTTGGTAAACAAATATTTCCCGCCTTTAGCCAGCCAGTGGCACGCACGACACATCATACCATCTTTTGTCACGATGTGATCATGTGGCAGGCAACAATTGATGAATTCTTGCCCATGGGCTGCAATGGATTTGATGACTGAATCAGCCAATGAGAGCATGCGTTGTATCTGAAAAACTTATGGCTATGCAACAATACTGTTTAGTATTTTCCACACAAGTATGTATAACAACTTGTCACTACTGATGGGAACTCTACCTCCTTCTCCACCATAATATAGAATTGCTTGATTCCCTCCAGTGTAAGCTCCTCCTTCTTAACCAGGATACGGATAGTGTCACGCATGAAATGCTTAGTCACCACAAGTACATCCTCAGGCATTGTAGCAGACAGTAGGATCACCTGTGAAACCAAGACATACACTGACTCATGGTGACAACACAGGACTCTGCAGTACTCATACTGGCAGTTGTTAATGCTAATAATATTGGGCATAGCCTTAGTCAAACAGTTTCAGCATCAGTTCACCATTTGTTGCATTATGTTGAAAGCATGGGTGTCAAATGGTTTCAACATCGATTCAACAACGTTGGGTAATACATGTAAGTTGCATGAGACCAGACTGCTCTCCTCCACCCTGCCGCCACAGGTGCACATGCCCGTATGCAAAAAAAATAATGTTGAATGAAGAGGTCAAATGGTTTCAACATGATTCAACATTTCCAATTAATCAATAGAAGTTAATGAAAATTTGGAGAGATGTTGAATCAACATTCAAACTCTATTCAACACGCTTTCAAGTGTGGGAGATTGTGATGTTCGCCTTAGGTTTTGTGTAAATTAAGCTTCCTTTAATTGTGTCAGTCATATGCTAAATTGAGAAGAGTGGAGTGGAACTTAAAGACAGGATGTAATCTGGTGTGCCAGAGTGTTGAGTGAGTAACATCAGGTATTAGAGAGAGATAGCCAAGCAAATTTTGAAATGAGTCGGCAGAGTGAGAAGTACCCAAGAGAAAACCAGTGAAATATGTTAGCAGTGTGATTGTTGTTTGGGAAATACAACTATTATGGGAAGTCAAGCAAAATACATTAATTGTGTTGGCAGCAGAGTTATCCAGAACATTCCAGGCCTGTAGGAGGTAACATCCCCTTTTGGGGTGTTTCTATCGCTGGTCTACCAGTGTTAAACTACATACAACAATTTGACACATTTTAATGTTCTCTCCCTCCCCCCGAGCATCTAAGAAAACCTTGTGCCTTGCAGCACTCGTTTTGTATCAACAATGTCCAAATAACCCAGCTATAGGCCTGCATTCCCAACAGATCTTTCAACACCTTTTGTTGAAACAATTTGACCAAGGCTAAAAGTAAAAGTAAAGCAAAGCAACCTTATTTAACGTCTGTAACTTGTGACAGTCTCGTAAGAGTCTGATAAACTTGAGGCCAACGGTGCACTCACTCTTTACCCCCTTCCCCGTCAGAGCTCCCGATGAAGAGAATTCAAAGATGTACAAGCTACTCTGATCAGAGAAAGGTCAGTGCAGATGTGCCGGTCCGACACAGAAATAGAACTCAGGATTGCGTGCTCAATGTGTTGTACACTAGGGAATTTAAGATACAATGACTACGGTCTACGACTATGGTCTAAGACTACAGACGCATGCCAATAAAGGACTGGAACGAGACACTCGTGTTGGTTTCATTGCATCATAGCGAGTCCACGATGGTGAGAAGTCAAAATGTTTTTCGTAGTCACCACAACAAAGTATGTTAGTCGGATTTGATGTAAGAAATTCACCACTCTTGGATATTTCAATAGCTAACCTTTCATGCATAATAAATTGCTTTCTGTTCGAATGTACAGTGTTTCTGGGCATAGCTTATGTCGGAATTTTTGGTCAATTCGGTCGGCAATGCGATATCTCGCCAAAATGTTGACATTTTTGTGCCATTCGTTGCATACTCAGCCCAGTACTCTAGCCGACCGCTATGCACGTCCAACCGTAGTCGCTGTATCTTAAATTCGCTACTAACACACTGTGCCACACACCTGCACCTGACATCAACTTGCATTGAGTAGTGGCAAATAATTATAATCACAAAAGTAACTTTCTACACCAAATATAAATTAATAATAACTTCTTTTAGTTCAACAGTAGCATTTTTTATGGGGGGGGGGGGGATGGAAATCCTTCAACCTTCAATCATTCACTCCATCCATCTATCAATCATCAATCAATATCAGTTTATTCAACCCTACTGCAGTACGGATGATTGAATTACTAGTGTGTCAGCCGGATATACAGCAACTCGACAAGAGGACACAGTGACAGTAATAAATAAAATAGCACTATATACAAATATACATGTAAATATTAATTAATTTAAAAAATATTAATTAATTAAATATCCCTCTAATCCTGATCAAGACTGCAATCAAAACATTTGCTCTTATTTCCATAAAATAAAGAGCTTAAATTATGACATTCATTTGAGAATAAGTCATTTGAGATTTGACCTTGGGTTATTTGTGGTGAAGGTGTGTAATTTGTATTCATGACCACAACCAGCACAGGAGCCTAAGGGTTTGTTTACATGATGGGAGGTTCATCCTAGCACTAAGCCTATCTTCATTGTATTGTAATCCCTCAAGACTGTTTAGCATATCAACAACAATGCTGTTGGTCCTAGCACTAGGCCTGTCTTCATCATATTGTAATACCTCGAGACTGTTTAATTACATAATTATCAACAACATTGCTACTGGTCCTAGCACTATGGCTATCTTCATTGTAAATATACCGTATTCACTCACGGATAAGCCACACCTTTTTACCCAAAATCTTCGTTTGAAATTGGGGGTGTGGCTTATCTGCGAGAACATCTGCACAAGGTTCCGTAAATTTACAGAAATTAAAGTTTTCAAAGAAATATTTTTATTAACTCAAGCGAGTTAAAAGGTATACTACTAAAACACCACACAAAACCAAAAGAAACTAAGCACTTGTCATTGCTTTTGCAAGTTTGGTGGCTCTCAAAAGAGCAGTTTTGATGTAAGTAGTACATTCTTGTCATTAAACCTTTGAGTCAAAATATCTTTTCACGGTTTATAGTTGCTTTTCTGGAGCAACTAAATGTCACCAGACATGGGATCTCCATTCCACCACAAAGCTTGTTGCAGTGTTGTCATCGGCCCGTTCTCTGGAAAAACACAATGCGAAAACCCATTACTTCGATGGTTATAGTTCCTCCATGAGCAAGAAAATACCACGCTATCCTCGAGTATTCGCGTGGTAAATGGTCCACTGTGTCGTCACTGTTCAAAACTTTCATAGCAAATTTGTCAAACTGATCTTCCACCTCTCTTTGAGTAACTTTTTTTTTTTTCGATAGATGGCTTCCAGATATCCTTTTAGACATGATACATGCATGTTTCAACGTCGGACAGCTATTGAAAAAGAAAAGTGGTTTTGACTTCGTTCAGTGAAATCAAAACTTCTAGTGCCCAGTTCTATATTCCAACAGATGCCTGGTTGCTAAGCTACGGACAAACGTGAGCAAGTTGTTGGTTTGGTTGACATGTAAAATTTGATCTAAAAAGTGATGCGAATGAACAGATCTTGGTAAACAAATACTATGGCAAGATAGGAGGTCATGTATCTAAGTATGTAGACATGAAGATTGTACTATTTCAGAGCTGAAATTACAGATACGACTTTGGAGTTTTCTCGCGTTTGAAAGTTACAATGTACGTTTGATGTTCTTCAAAAAATCCCCCCACTAAATTCAAGCTTGAAAACTCAGGGTGCGGCTTATCTGCAAGTGCGGCTTATCCGTGAGTGAATATGATAACCTTCTAGACTGTTTTACATAATTATTGACAACAATGCTTCTGGTCCTAACACTAGGGCTATCTTCATTGTATTGTAATCCCTCACAACTGTTTTGCATATAAACAACAATGCTGCTGGTCCTAGCACTAGGGCAATCTTCATTGTTTTGTAATCCCTCAAGACTGTTTTGCATATTGACAACTGCTGCTGGTTCTAGCACTAGGGCTATCTTCATTGTTTTGTAATCCCTTGAGACTGTTTTACATATCGACAACAATGCTGCTGGCCCTAGCACTAGGGCAATCTTCATTGTTTTGTAATCCCTCAAGACTGTTTTGCATATTGACAACAATGCTGCTGGTCCTAGCACCAGGGTCAACCTCCCTTCATGTAAACAGGCCCTACTAACCATTGCACCAAAACATTGATTGTTACCTGCACACTAGAGGGTAATTTCCTGAACACTTTATAGATTTGGTCCTTAAATCCACGAGATAGCATCTCATCAGCCTCATCGAGGACAAAAAGCTTAATGTGTCGGGGTTCTGCAAAGAAATATACCGTAAAGACCTGTAGGTAAGCCACACCTCTTTTCCCAAAATTTTCGTTAAAAATCGGGGGTGTGGCTTATCTACGGGAACACCTAGAAAGGAGACCCAACATTAACATATATTTACATATCATGAACCTGTATGAAGCTTTTATTATGCAATGGTGCATAAATTACAATCAAGTTCAAATTGCAACCAATTGTGTAATATAGCAATTTAAGCATAATCATTGAAAAAAACACGCAATTTGAAAGAATTAAAGCAAGAACTCTTCTAAGACCTACCTTAGACCAGCTAATATATTAGAATTTCATGAATATTTAATTCAAAGCATGATTCAAATTATGCATCTAAACAAACCAGGCATTCTTTGCAATTTTACACGTGGGAGATTGGCACTAGTTAATAAAAATCCAAGATGGTGGACCTCAGACCTACTCATGCAAGTACAGTTTCGTAAGAAAACCTTTCTTGCTCTAGCGATTAAAGGAAAGCGGTTCCTTGGAATTGTTGTTAGTTAATGGTGGAATAAAAGCGGAAGAATTCTGGAGTGATTTAAAGCCTGCAGGTTAAAATATACACAAGAAATGACAAGGCAAGTTGAACCATATTCGATCGCATTACCCACAGGTTATCTGTTAATTTTTCACCAAACCACGGCTGCTGCGGGTAATGTGTTAAATTCTAAAACTTTGTCACACAATGTTACGCCGATCGCCTTTTGCCTCTTATTTGCTGGTGGCACACAGCGATCACCTTTGTCGAAAACAACGAAAAGCGGTCACCTTTCGCTGGCGAAAATTTCGCCTCAGTTGTGGAAAAAAAATCGCTATTGCCAAACTGAAAAGCCACCGATGATTTTTTCTTCGTAGAAAATAACAATGATCACTGTTTAGTGTCAGTGTTTATTTCGTCCAAATCTTCTCAGCTTTGTATAAAACCAAAACCGCTTCTGATCTAACAAACACTGAGGAAATCAGTGTCGTATTAAACGAGAGACAAGAATTGCGTTACTACGTATGTGTATAAACACCATCCCGCTAGTTTGGTGCCTTATTTCATCTGATAAACTTTACCTTCTGTACGATGTAGTTTCAGACTTTATCTGTTAATCCTTCAGGATTTTAGCTGAAATCATTGCTTATGTTTTCAAGAAGCCGGCTTATCAAAAGATCCCATTCTTGGAGTTGACATGTGAATTCTCTCTATATTGTCTGGTTTTTGACACAACAACACCGGAGTGTCACGCTCTGTGAAGTTTGCAGGTAGCGTATAAAGTGTGGCTTATTCACCACACAGCTTCTTAACTTTTTTGTGAAAATGGAAAAGGTCCACCAAAGAAAATATTCTGTAGTTCTTTTTGTTAATGTGGAATCCATTTTCAAAGGTGAGGGGGTTCGAGTCTCGAATTCCACGACACAGAAGCGTGAATTTTCCCACGAACTGATTTGAATAATCAATTAGTTGGCAGTGTTTGTTTTGCTTTGTGATACATGCACCAAACATTTCCTAAAGACAAATTTTCGTTAAGAAATTGAGATACTTTCCAAATCAAATGTTTTGAAAGTTTTTCTTTTATATTCGTTTCGTGTCTGAACAATTTCACCTGATGCCGGAAATGCTTTGAGTCGAAGGTGAGTCGATTAGTTTCTAAATTGCTGTGAAATCGCAACTGTATACAAATGGTTTAAGACTTCTATCTATCAAGAACGTACACATGTTGATGTTCCTACATCTACAAAGACACAACAATTAAAACCTACTATGAGGTACCGGTATTGTTACCTAAATTTACACTGAGAGGTGCAGGTAATCTGTCGGTGCGGGTAATCTGTTAATATATTTTTCTTTGAGACTCTAAAATCAGCAGGTGTGGGTAATACGCTGTGCGGGTAATAGGTCGGAAATTACGGTAGTTTTCCAGGGTGAAATAGTCGCTAAACATGATTGAGTGGTCCAATGCTTGCTTCAAGTCTGCACCTTTGATTTGCACAACTACACCCATTGCCTTCGGAAATTCTTATCTTTTGGGAAGTGGTAAATTGTATGGCCAGTCTTATTTGAATTCCCACAAACACAATGTTTAACCATAGCGAAGATTGAGAATTTGAACTTGAGGTAAAACTTGCACAAAACACAGAGAGTTTACATAGATAAGTTTACTTCCGGTTTTTGTGCATTCAACTTGTGACGTCAGAGATCCAAGATGTGTGTTTTAACCGGAAGTTCATATTTTCCACTTATTGATAAAGATTTTTGGATCTATTCCATGCTCATTTCAACAACAAATGAAGGGCTGTGTGCAATAAGGGCATAAGTGACTTCTGATCATGTTCTAAATTCTCCCTTAGAAAACAAAGAACCCATTGGAGAATTTAGAATGTGATCAGGAGTTACTTACGCCCTTGTTGCACACAGCTACATTTTGTGGTCATCAAACACATAAACTTCATGAATAATTATGAAAAAGGTGCATGCGAGGAGTGGAAATATAATAAATGGTCATTACTTACCCAAGTATCCTCTTTCCATCATATCAAAGACCCGTCCTGGGGTGCCAACGATAACATGTATCTTGTCACTTAGTTTTATAATATCTTCCCTGACGTTGGTGCCTCCAATGCATGCATGACACTTGGCCTTCAAATAGTCACCTAGAGCAAGGATGACTTTCTGGATCTGTGAAACAATGACAGGATGTGACAACCATGAAACCAACCATGCAACGATTTCTCGAATTGGATTGGTTCTTTCAAAATTATTGTTCTTTTTACGATATGTTATGGACTCTTGAATGTACACGTATTGGAAGAATTAAAACCCTTTTCCCAAAAAAAGCACAACTCAAGGCAACTAAAACCCAAAGAACACTGGTAATGTTCATGCAGTCATTGTTATGCAGAATTTTAGTGCCTCTCAAAACTATTAGTGCTTTCTGGGCAGTCAGTATTTTCAGTCCTTTCAACAGTCTACACTTACAGCTATTTCAAAACACATTGTCAGATGAAAAGCCTATAAACCCTACTAGACTCAAACTGAAAAACAAATGACTGGCATACATGTAGGAAAAATAATAATTTTAGTCTACCAATTTTATTTATTAAAGGGAACTGAATCCTAAAATCAACCCAATGTCTATACAAACATGTATTTGACATAAATAAGTTCTGCTATTTAATTTTTCTGTGTTGTACGTCTATGAAGAGAAATCTGAAAACCTTCCTCAAAACTTCTGCTGTGTACAGATGGCTTCAGTCTTGTAATTTGTGATGTCAGATACAGGGAATGAATTAGTTTTGCCATGCTATCCCCCACATTGAAAAGTGGGACTAACTGCTTCTAATTGTGGACCATTGTGTTTTCTTTGTGCTGGAGGTGTGATTGTTTTCCTTGTTATGTGTAATGTACAATATGGGGAAATTTGCACTGAATTGAGCCGCCACACAATAGATTTGTCAGCGGAAAATCGAACTTGGATACTAATTTTCTCCTCATAGACATGCAACACACACAAATAAAATAGCAGAACTTATTTCTTTCGAATACATCTTTGTATAGACTTTGGGTTGATTTTAGGGTTCAGTTCCCCTTTAAGGAATCAAATTTCAATGATGTCATTTAGGTCATAATCTAATTAGAGTTCCTTTTGCTCTGTTGTTATGTCAATTCCACTTATTAAAATATATTTCTCCAAGATTGTAAGAATCAAATGTCTGATACCTGTAAAACAACTGTATAAATGAAGAAATTCAATGTAATAACTCAATTCATTTTCAACTAATTAGCATAACGTCCCTTAAAATGACGTCATAGCAAGGATTTGTAATGTATTTTAAAGCATTACAACCATAAATCATAGGAAAATGGTTGAACAAGTTTATTACTATAACCTCATTTAGCAACTACATTGCTATTACTTTGTCATAAGCAAATACTGAAGACTACAATATCAAGGGAGGGAGGTGGGCAAACTTTTTTAACATTGTGAATTGCTCTAGGCCAACACTCCAAGGTACATGTAGATTGTACCCAGACAAGTTCCTATCATGTGACTTTGCTAACCAATACCATTCTGCATTATATTATTATTGCTAGTAGACTTTACAAGTCACAAGCATGGAATGGGGACATGAATGCTCTGTCGAGTTAATGAATACGAAAACACATGTACCCTTGGAAATTGGTAACCTAGAAATAGGCTAATAAATTAGACTTTGGAGCAGGTAAACACCCAACACCAAGGCTAAACATACAAACGTGACCCGAGGGCTACGGCTCCATTAACTGAAATTAATGACCCAGATAGGGGCATTAATTTGATAACTGTGCCCAAATAGATGATTTCTTTCTAGGGTTTATAGGCACTTTAAGCCAACATGGCAAGACCGAAAGGGAGTCCATACAGCAATCGCAAACTATCTAAAACAGCCATGCCTGACTGTACAGCTTCAACATTCTTCGTGGGCGCTTACATGACCCCACCATAGCAACGGTTGCTACACTGCCATGTTGGTGTACAGTTCAAGTAAACAAAGCCACATGTGAACAACTATAAACTACAAGCAAAGATGCATTTTCAAGGGTGTTTTTCAAATGGTTTTATGTATGGTTTGTGAATGCTCAGCAAGTGGTCAAGATAATGATGTTTCTTTTTTTTGAGTGCCTGCCATTGAAGAGAATAGAGGAGAGCAGGAGGAAGAGCTTCCACAAGAGCGACGAATGAGATGGATTTCCATCATTAGTTGGGAGTTAGTCATGCTCGATGCGCATGTCCACACACAACAAGGAGGTAAGCTCTACCACAGTCCACAACCCGACACACTGACTAGCCTAGTCAGTGGAATACTTACCAACCATACTTACCAATGGGCAGGAGCAAATTTGTGAACAGCAGCGAAGGATAGATCCACAACGATCTGCCAATAATTTGCGAACAGCAGCGAAGGATAGATCTGCAACTTTGAGCACACCAAGCCCCTGCTATGCTTAGTGGGGCACCCCACAGTTAAGGGTGAGACCGCTGGCCAGCAATGCCTCAATTTTAACTTTGCCTAAATTACATTTACCCACATGTAAAGCAAAACATAAATACAAATTTCACTCAAACACAGCAGTTAACTACCTGTTGGGCTAACTCTCTGGTTGGAGCTAGAACAAGAGCCTGGCACTCTTCCAAGTCAAGGTTAATTTGCTGGAGAATGGCTATTGCAAATGTAGCAGTCTTCCCAGTTCCTGACTGGGCCTGGGCAATTACATCCCGTCCTGAAATAAGAAACCCAATGGTTAAAACTGAAGGACTACTAACTGAATAATCACTACTTAGTAGCATAACCAAGCTCCTGACTCTCAGCAAACTTTCAATATGATTGGCTACACAAGCGCAGTCTATTGATAGTAAGCATAACTACACCACCATCTATATTTGCAAACTCGCTATCTAATTGGCTAGCCAGGCAAAATCTGTTGATTGTAGTCTGACAGCAGTGCACACAGTCCAGCACGCACAGACAAAAATCACTTTGTGCAAGTTTACAGTATTCTTGATTGCTAAGTTGATAGAACAGTGGCCTGGTTATACTAAAACAATAGTCCAATTCATAGCTTATTTCCTCACGTATAAGCCACACCCCACGTATAAGTCACACCCCTAACTTTGGCCTGATAAATGGGAACTGGGTTTGCAAAAAGTCTCCCAAGAAAAATAAACCACATTGTTCAAGTTCATAAATGCTTGTACTTGAAGCAGAACGTCTTCAGAAGAGATTCCTGTTGTCACTCCAACTGCTATTGCAACTTCGAATATGGTTGCAACTTTCATTGTCATTTGTTGTGTGCATTTCAACCTTCTATATTTAAAGTGCCACTACGACGAAATTCAACTATTTTCTTTTCTATTTTTTTGTCTTCCACAACGACACACAGTGTCGGAAATATCCAAATAATTGAAAAATATTACCAAAGGACCAAATTAACCTACGAATTTTGTAGGGAGTTTAACGTTGAAATCACGTCCGCCATTACTGAAGTGTGTTCCAAATACTTCGAGATTTTCGACCAGCGGTTTGCTGTCGTGACGTCATCTTCTCAACGCGTCGCTCTTGTAAATGCGTATTTCCATTCAAAACTTCGTTCTTTCGTTTCCTTTTTGGAAAAAATAGTATAAACATGTACTTTACTTATAAGTTCGTGCGAAAGTTTGTGTGAAACGTAGCCCCGCCTGTTGTTGTGTTGAGAAGATGACGTCACGTTCACTGGAAATTAGCTCTGTCATGGCTCTGTCACGGAACGGGTTCGAGTAATGGCGGACATAAAAACTCAAGATTCGGACCCCAAAAAATAAGACTTCCCATCGTCATATCAAAAAACGGTGTGGGTAGACAAAAAATATAGCAACTTTTCTTTACCAATACGCAAAAATATCACTATCTCAAAATTTGATCGTAGTGGCACTTTAAATCACCTCATAAATCTTCTGCTTTTATTTCCTTATTAACCAACAACATACTCAAGGAATTTCTTCATTTAAGTGCACAAGGAAGTAAGATTTTCTGGCTAAACTATAACCAAGCCTTTGCTAACATAAAAGCTGGAGTTGAGTCAGCTTAGTTAGAAGCTTGTATCTAGTTAGCATGATAATCAAAATCATCCATATTCATAAAGAGGATTTGTATCAGTGCAGGTCAACTCCATCCTCCATGCGAGGCTAAGTAAGGCTTGGTTACCTTTCAAGAACTATGAATTGGATTATTAGACTTGCTCGCTCTTGGTTTCTATTGGCCGGTAACAAAACGAGCAGGGGACTGGGACCTAGTTTATCATAATTACTCTAATTCTAAAATGAAGTTCATCACATCATAGAGCATGTTGAAATTAGCATTTGTGCCAAGTTTGATGTAATTCAAGTGAATCTTGTCTGAATTATAAGCAATTGAAATTTCTTTGTCCCTCCAAAATTTTACAATGAATGTATGGTTTGGAGGGACAACGTTAAATAATAAGAGAGTTTGTATGGGAAAATTGACATATTTGATGCCTTCTAGCATCGTCAATATTGAGCCAAAGTTCACCAAACTTTCCAGACAAGCTAAGTTTGATCTGTGCTTTTGGAAAATAATGCTCACCTTGACTAGTTATTAATTGAATTATTTTTACTGACTCGGTCCCAGTCCCCCACTCGTTTTGTCACCGGCTAATTGACTTTGATAGTTGACTTGGGGCCGTGTCCCTTGCCAACCATCTGCCGATTGAAACCTCGAGCTCGCAGCCTAATTGTTACAGTGCCACTACTGAAAGCGGGGCCACTTAAACAACGAGAACCAATCACATTGCAGAACGAAAACAAAGCAGTCCAACTTCGGTTATTTGAGCAAATTATTGTCGAGTACAACACAATAGCATTTCAACTAACTCAAAGTTGGAATGCTTTGTTTTCGTTCTGCAATGTGATTGGTTCTCGGTGTCTAAGTGGCCCCGCTTTCAGTAGTCGCACTGTAAATGGTGGGCAATTTTGAAGAATGAGCACACAGAAAAATACCTTAAAAATTGCTTATTTTGCAATGTCTTCAGTATTTTTATACATTAATAATTGGAGTTAAGTTGAAAAAAACCATTTGATCTTCTTCTTCTTCTTGGATTTTATTGACTTTGAACTGTCCGTACCCTGGGTGCCAGAGGTTCTAGCCAAAGTTTAGGATTGACGAGAAGGCTGGGAGAACCTTTGGGCATGTGAAGTATTAATCTCACTTCCATGCCAGACTAATCCCTTTTGATTGAAACCTGAGAAACCTTTTTCTAGCAAATTGATTAAACCGGTTTTGTCCATGTAGGCTTAATTCCCAACGGTTTATGAAAAGCCAGCACTTTCGGACAGCTGAAATAAATTACACTTTCCTCTCCCAAGGGCCAAAGCACTACACAGAACAGGTCAGCTGGTTTAAATAGCCTTTAATTCGGCCATTTTCTGGTGTTATAGAGCTCGAGGGAACTCCAGCGACACGACGGGTTCAGCGACACGGAATGGGTAAACAATGGTGCCCTTGGAAACTGTTATGGCATGATCCAATCGCAGCAATCGTAACAAATGAATCGGCTCTAGGCCAATCAGAGGGCCAGGGTCAAATTCTGACTCAGACAGAGTCAGACATACTTCGCACGCCCAGAGGTTCTCCCAGCCTTCTTGTCGATCCTAAACTTTGGCTTAGAGGGCAGTAGAACCTCTGGTACCCACGGTAAACTGTCAGCTAACAGCAACCTCAAGCTTACAGTCTAGTATAAAGTTTCCTCAGCGGTAATCATGCATTCGACATTATGTTAACCGTTTCCCCACCTACAATTCCCTCTTTTGCTCTGACAAAGGGCTAGCACTCGAAACGTCAGCTACTACTCGCTTCCTACGGCGGTAAGCATACCTTAATCGTCTTTAGTCGTTGATTATACCAGTGTTTATTTTCCCCGCCGATGCAGACCAACACTAGTTTTTACACTAACTAGTTACCCATTATAATTGTATAAAGCAATGAAATAGAATTATGGCACAACAGCTACAGCAAAAAATGACATGGAAGGTACCTTTTCCCCTTCATTTAAATAATAAAAGTAATACAGTATTATTTAGTTAATAATCCCATTCAATGTAAATACAACAGGGCTAAAAATAATGGCCGGTCAGTCGCCGGTCAAGATCAGTATTTGGTTGAAACTGTAGTAACATTGACTGGTCAAAATGACCGGCAAGGCAAAGATTTGACCGGACAAGTTCCAATTCTGGCCGGACATTGTCCGATGACCGGCCGTTATTTTTAGCCCTGATACAATAATATTAATTAATGTACAATTGAATGTAATGTACACATATATCCCAATCTCGTTATAAAGTTTTATGGAGCTTTTACAGCAGTAAGTTTAAGCACTTTGAGTTCAAGCACATACATGTGCTTTGTACTTGAACTTATGAGTCTGAGGCCCTGTTTACATGGAGAAAAGTTGGCTTGGGGAGTTGGCATGCAAAAGCCAATGTTACATGCCCAGACTCGCTCATAACAGTTGTCCCAAGCATTTATATGGAAGAAAAGTTGGTGCCTGGTAAAGTTGTCACTCAAGGGATCAAGGTGCCCCAGGTACCCAAGCCAACTTTTCTTCATATTAACAGGGCCTTAGTTGAGTTCGCTCTTGTGTATATATGTGAACTTTATCATGCTTTGGCCACATGTCAGTTGTTCAACAGTAAATCACAAAAAAAGGTTGTGTCAGTTATTTAATGGTGAATTTGAGGTTATATGTACCTCATTGACTTATACTAAAACAGGGCCATCATCAAGTTTTCAAGCTGCTGGACAACTGACAAAACTAAGCAGTCTTTTTGTGCCATATACCACGGTATGTGTAAGGTACAACTCTGGCCTTACGTTTGACATTAAATCATCATAGTTGCTGGTAATAATCGCTGGTAGGTGGCTTCTAATGACATCCCTGCTAAACAGTTATGCTCTTCAATGTTGGTGAATAGTGGCTTAAAATATTCTGCCACTTTTCAATTCAATTTCTGAGAATAATTGTTAAATGCAGCTGGATCTAGGGGTGGTAGTAAAACTTTATTTCCATGTCATTGTGTTCAAAATGTAGCTTGAACAGCTACATGGGGACACTACAAATACATACATTAATAGGTGAATAGTCCAGTTTCGTATTCCAAAAACTATTGCTGCATGGAATGACTACAGAAACGTGCATCTGTACAGTGTTAGCCTCATTCTGAAGTTAAACATTCATAAATACAAGTGAAGAGATGAGCTAATCACAGCTTTGTGTATTGTTGTAGCTGGGATTTCTAAGTCTTCTCACAGGTATTTCTGAATACGAGACTAACTCTGTGCAGATTGTAGCCATCACAATCAGTGGCAAATTGCTTACGAATGAAGACTACTCCAACACAGATATACTAGAAAATAATACTGGTAGCAATTAGTTACCTAAATAAAAAAAATGTAAGGTGAACATAAGACTGGATATATACCGTATATACAAAGAATGGTTAACATACAAAGAAGGGGTGGGGATGTTATTTGTGCAACTACACAGGTATGATAATTATTTTTAGGAAATAACGAATTTAGGATATTAGATTTTCGTCCAATGATAATTAAAGTTAAAAAAAAAGGCATCATCGCAAGGTGAGCCCCCTAAACCCTAAAGGGAGCATTGCGCAATTTGCCATGTTACTGGAGAAAAAAAAATCACTGTATGATCTGTATGTGTTGGTACATGTACATTCTGGATTATCGCAAGATGCTTAATAGAGGGAAATCAATTGTTTATGGTGTGCATAGGGTTGTGCGAGATTATACATCTATCAGATTAAACGAGAGACTTTAGAGTAGTGTTTCTGCGAGGCTTATTCAGTTATAATTGATAAAATTTATATTTTTTTATACGGACTTTAAGAAAATACAAACCTTGGCAGCAGGGGATGATAGCTCTTTGCTGAATTGCCGAGGGTCTTTCAAAACTTTGGAACAAAGGAAAATCATCATTACTCATGTACTAGATTCTTAAAAAGATGACTCATACTCATAGACATTGAACTCGATTAGATCGATGATCAGGGATCCGCTACCTGACAAATATACTAACCCATACGCGTAAATACCACGAAGTAGTTCTTCTTTTAAAGTCATATCATCGAAGCTCTCTACAACATCACTCCAGTTAGTCTATTGGAATCAAACAAAGTTCCCATTGATTAGATTTGAAGAGAAATAGCGATGAATATAAAAGAACATTTGCTCCGAGCCGGTTGCCTACCTCGATATCTCCTTCGGGCTCCATTCCCGGTGGCCCATCGGGGAATTCATCTTTATTCTCCTTTCTAAAGGAACATCAACCACAAAGAGTTACAGTTCTGATTTCTACGTTTAAGAGAGTTTTAACCGATATATTATCATCTACCGGCTACAACACGTGGTACAGATCCAAAAATGGCTGACAGAGAAAGGAAGCACTCTACTTGAAAGCGAATTTTCGCGTGATTTGAGTGATCCAGGGATCAAAACTCTACCAAAATAACAATATTGTCTTATTGAGATGCTCAGTTGGGCATTCTTCTTCTTTATTACGACAAAATAGCAAGGATATCTACGATAATTCATACCTTGGTTCGGCAAATCCTTCTTGAGACATGTTGCATGAAATGGCAGCGGGAAAAAGGACCAGAGTTAGGCCGGATGGGCCCTATAGGGGGGTACCAAGCATTGCGCTATTCATCACACCTTCGACGTCATGGCACTTCCGTTGTCCACGGCCTTGGGGCCTAGGGCGAGTACTTCGCATAACTTTATACGCACCGTTTGCTGAATCACTGGGTAGGCGATTACTGGGTCAAAAATCGAGCGCGAGAATCGAAGCGAGAGGCGAGTTCGTGCGGGGGGCTAAGAAGGACTTTGAGAAAGTCTATAGACCCAGTAGACCTGCTTGTGGCTCAAAAGTATTCAAAACCAACTTAGCTTTGCTTCAATTTGCGCTGTGTACGGAACGTTGTGGACGCAAACTGACCAATCATTTCCAAGAAGCTACCTAGCCATCAGTATTATCAGAAGTCCTGAAGGCCTATGTTGCGACCAGAAAGAGGGTCTGAATGGGGTTAACTGCCTACTGACAAACAGCCTTAAAAATAACTGACAACTGACAAATTTGGTTATTGTAAATTTTCTCTAGCAATGATTAATTAGGGCTCGTAGACGGATGTAGACCCTCCCAATTCAGACCCTCCAGAAGGCACTAATACAGCGTTATTGTGTAAAATGTGCTTTGTTAGCCAGCGGCAAGCTCAGTTTGAAGACATCAACTACGCGACACAATCATTTAATTCACTGTCACGAACGTGTCCGTATACGGGAAGTTATGGACCGCCAATCATATCCCACGAAGTTACCTATCCATATAACAATATGATTTATTTAGCTATCAGTTTATTTAGCTTCACCATCAAAACTAAATAAAAGGCAAAAACATAATAATATGTAATAATAATAATAAAGTCTTTATTTAAAGAGGGTAGCACTAAATAGCAAAGCTAACAAACTTGTGGCCCTCAATAACTGACAATACAAACTAGTTATATAAAAAGCTATGTCAATAAAGCAGGGATACCGCAACAGCTTGCGCAATTACTGCGGGCCCGTTGATTCGCAGTAGAGAGCTTAGGGGGGATTACAGTTGAATGCATTTTTTTTGCCACGTTTGCGTAGTTTTTATGCTATCGCTTCTGTTCTAAGCTGCAGTTGAAGTTCGCTTAATTTATTAGAATTTCTCTGGATTTTTTCATGGCTTTCATAAGGAAAAATTGGGGTTGGGGGATTGGATTTGTTTTGAGTAAATAGGAAATGAAGAAGGTTTTATGAAGAATTAAAATTGAGGATTTTGGTTAATAATTAATAGATGGGCACCAAATTTGTCTGCTATCAACCCGATGTGCTCTCGAGTGGATACTCAAGTAATTAGGTGTGTACTAATTTCTTTTTTCTCTTTTTATTTCATCCTCCATTCTCAACCATGTTCCTACAAATTCAACTGTAATCCCCCCATAAATCCGAACGACGGCAACGGCAGTGACGACGGGACGTAAAAAACTGTTTTCTCCCGAAAATGTGTTTAACTTATGCTCGATCTCTTGGTGTTTACTAATTTCTTTTATTCGTCTTTTATTCGTCTATTGAATAGAAAAATGCGAACGAGAGCAACTCAGAACTGTTATTAAAAATTTACTAAAACGTTTCGGCCTTCGGCCTTCATCAGTTAAAAAGGTTAAAAATACCTGCGAAGTTACAAGGTACTCTTATATACTACAATACAATACAATACAATATAGCTTTATTGGCACTTTGAGACAAAAGTACATCAGTGTACATCCAATAAGCATAAGCGGAGGAAAATATAAATAAAATAAAGTAATAATAAAAAGTAAATATGTAATAGGCTAATTTGCAATTTCATCGTATAAATCTATAACTTGTTTTATACAGATGCTGCTTAGCTTTATAATATTCTGATCTTTCATTGAGATCACATAGTAAAATAGCGAAGAAAGATCGAATGAAGAGAAGGAAGGATTTTGGTCGTATAATTTGTTCAAGAATAAGGTCCGAGCTTGTGCTATATTGTGATTTCCGCATTTGAGAAGATAGTGGAATTCATCGCCAACATCATTCGAATCACAAACCGTACAAATCCTTTTATCTCTTGGTATGCGTAAATAACGACCACGTTCAATTGGAAAATGATGAGCCGATAATCTCAATTTAGTCACAGCTCTACGGGTTTAAAAAGCATGTATTTTATTCAGATAACTCTCAAAAAAGTAATCACTTTTGACTTCTGCATGTAGTTCCAATTTCGAGTTTTTATGACCATGGATTATTTCCTCTCTCTCTTCATTCCATCTATCTTTATATATTTGTTTTATTTTTCGGGTAACCATCTTACATATACTAGAGCTAAGTGTGAATACCAAAGGCTTTAAAAATAACAAAATAGTTTTACATGAAAGGTGACTCAGTGGTACTAATTATAAGGACAATGCCTGTATTATAATTACAAGATAAATGAATCGTAAACCGGAAAACGCACGAACTGGGGTGCGGTTTACTGACGGTCTGCTAAATTTAGCTATTATACTGGATGCGGTTTTTAGATTTAAACTCCTGCCTTTTGTTAAGACCATGGGGCTGATATGTAAACAGTTGTGCAATCCAGTATGCCTCCCTACTGATCAAAATATCATTGGTCTTGCTACGGTCTGTGCAAACTAGTGCTTCTATACAAATAAAGGAAAAATCATTAAGCGAGTGTGGCGCCTTATTGTAATGAGTGGCCACTTCACACGTCTTCTTATTGGTCTTCATAGACGATTTGTGGTTGCGAAATCTAACCTTGAACTCATTAGAAGAAGAAGAGCCTACATACTGTAGCTTACACTTGTTACAAGAGGCTAAATACACAACATTCTTCGAAGCGCAAGAAAGGTGTTGTTTGATGCGGTACTGCTTACCAGTAGCGCGAAACTAGTGAAATGGTCTGATTCTACAAAGTAATTATGGCAAAGATCACACCGCTTGTTACACTTAAAGCAACCATTAGATGACCCCTCTTGGTTGTTGATTAGATCTACAGGCGCTGACCGATCAGCCTTAAACTTAGAAGGCGCGAGTAACTCTTTAAGATTTTTAGGCTTTCTAAAAGCCGAAATTATGTTTTTGTCCGGGAAAATTTCCCTCAAGAGAAGTGAGGAATGAAGCACAAAAACATACCAAAGGTATTCACACTTAGCTCTAGTATATAAGAGTACCTTGTAACTTCGCAGGTATTTTTAACCTTTTTAACTGATGAAGGCCGAAGGCCGAAACGTTTTAGTAAATTTTTAATAACAGTCCTGAGTTGCTCTCGTTCACATTTTTCAATTCAATTTTTATAACAATTACTGTGGACAAGAACTTGGAATCAATTTTATTGATCCTCTTGGCTGGACTAGCTGTTGGCCTGAAGACATTTGGACATTATATACATACTTTATATATATATATATATATATACAGCGAAATGCAAAAACTTTGACCCCCCACACCTCAACTATATAACTATATCGGGTGCATTATGGGTAGGAGTAAAGTCATTAAAATGCAACTACAGCCGATATCCGCGCGCGTTTGCAAATCGTCATATGAAGCGAAGACTTTTGCAGTTGATTTAAAGTTCAAGATTTCATCTAGAATACAACATTTTACTCGGGACAGGCAGGACAGCTTAAATAAACCTGAGTATTTAAATGCACTCTATATATTTACTGTTAGATCGAATATTTGCAAAACAGAACATATCCCTGGTCGGCGGAAAGAGAACGGGAAATGATCATGCCGAAGTTTCAGGTTCGAAGCGTGAATTCAGAGCTATTTGTGAAGCTGTTAGGATATCTTCTGATGACCTAAAATATCGAGATAACCCATGAAGAGGAGACATGATTACACCTGATCTGTGGGTTAAGGGCCAATATCAATTCGTTTGAAACTTTGACATTCTACATTTGTTGTCAGTGATTCTAAACCAAAACTGAGTGCGATGAAAAAATTCAGCTCGATATCAGCGCAGTTATTCCGTTCTCTGTCTTCTAATTCTGTGAAGACTGAACTGATCAGTGTTATTAGACTGATATAACGTTTCAAAGAGCATGCAGAATCGGAAAGGATTCATATGTACTGACCGGAGCTAACCGGATGCACAGACTGCACAAGAGCCTGGCTTATAGTTGGAAAACGTTCGACAAAGCAAAATAAACACTTTATAGTGTAACGTAAGGAAACCGTTTTCTTTAACTGTTGTGTAATGTTTATTTTTAGCTGATCCCGATGAGACAAAATTCACAATCTGATAAAAAACTGATGTTGTTTGGAGCTGCAATATAATTACAAAATGAAACTTCGAAAATTAAACTTCAAATGTTTGTCGCGGCTCGTTATCTACGAAATTAGGAAACTATATATATGTAATGTACTGAATGCAAGGACCAATTCGGACGAAGTGTAGGAACCGGATCACGGCCTTGGATGGGATCTAATCAGCAAATATATACGAATATCAAGACAAGATGAAAGGCTGATTGTATGGTACTGGGAATATATATAATTATTACCCTTCCTCAGGGTACACAAGTATATGGCAAGAAACCGTTAGTTACAAATTTTAAAATTTTAAACTAACGGTTTCTTGCCATATACTTGTGTACCCTGAGGACGGCCAACCGAAATATCGGTAATAATTATATATATTCCCAGTACCGTACAATGAGCCTTTCATCTTGTCTTTATAAACTATATATAATTGCTTTTCACATCCTTCGAAAAATGTGACAAGCACAGAATTCCGTTCACGCCGAATGAAAAACGGAAACGGAGAGTTCTGGCTTTCTTAAAGTGCCTATGAACAATTTTATTTTATTTTAGATATCAATTCTAAATAAAGTGAATAGTAGAATGGTAAAATCAGTATATTTTGCTTTGAATGCTGTGCCGCTGAGTTAAGGTTACCGTATACCTTCGCGGCATGTTTTCTTTAAAAAAAAATTTGTGTAATTCTTTTGAAATTGATGGATTTATCTTCATCTTTCCGAAAAAAAATGTTTTAAACATGCAAAAGTTTGCGAGATATTAGAAAAAAACGTAATTTGAAGGAAAGTAAATAAATCGCTTAGGCGTGATAAATCCCTCTGATCCCATTACGTGCCACAGGCACCCCGCTGAATTTTTGCGGGAAACTACATCCGGAGCTTCAGACTCACAGCGGAGCCGTGACTCGTGAGTTCAGTGATTGTATAGCGTTTCATTTACCGGTATATCGATCGTGGATATGTCCAGAAGAGAAAATAATAATCCTTGGATAAAAGGTAAAAAAAGAAGACAGGCCCCAAGAAGATTCAAGAGAATGAGCTCGAGAAGGAGCTAAGTTTCAATACGGAGAAGAAAGTGATGCTCGCGGAAAGCGACATAGGCTCGTGGTTCGAACAGCCTTCATGTTCGACGGCTCCCACTTCGAGTTCTATTAGTACTGCTACAACTCCGACGGAAAGCTGCTCAGCTAGTAGGCTTAAACTTTTGCGAGGTACAAGAAAAGAGACGGAAGATTCAGAGAGCCTCACGCAGCGAGTCCGCATCCGACTCCGATTCTAACTGATGTCTTGGGTGACTCGCAGTTTCCAACCTGGGCCGTGGGCAATCCAGGAGTTCTAAATCGTGAACTTGAGCGAAGTTCAGCCGGTCGATTTTGCAGAACTAAAGGAATCATCGCAGCTAACATAGCAGGTTTAGGATCAACATAAACGTTCGGAGCACGAGGTTGCCTGCCACTCGCTTTTCCCTTCGCTCTTGTTTGCGGCGTTGCTTTTCGACGCGATTTAGTTTTCGATATCCGGCCCTCTCCCTTCTTGGTACAACCCGTTGATTTACCTTTCTTTTTCCCCTTTTGCGCATTATCTCTACATGTAGTTTTGGCCATAACACAACGCTCTTTTGAATATTTGTGACACGACACTAGTATGTATATTTCTTATGCAATTTGAGCCACGTACTAATTTCCCGCGAATTCATAAGCTCCGGGGATCCTTACATATAATTGGCTGGTTGGTTTAAGTGTTGACGTTTGCTTTGATGAGGTGTGATGTGTTTCCTAACCTTCAGAAGCCAAAAACGCCGATAGATTTTTATGCGTATTCACCGTCTTTGGGTGAATTTATAGGGTATGAAGACTTGTCAGATCTTGATGAAACTTGGCCTAGTGTTGGAGGAGCTACATATGAACCAAAGTGTGTGAGCGTTTAGCGATATTTTAATTATTTTTCTTATAAGAGTACTTGCCGTGATGAAACACAGAAACTATTTCGATTGAAACTTTGAAGATGAATTGCATTTGAACAAAGTAAAATATTAAAAAACGCTCACACACTTTGACAGGCCATCATGTGCTGATTGACATTATGCAGCGGAATCGTCCGTAGGCGCGAACGCGGAGGGACATAAATTCACTTCTGTGAGACTCGTCTATTTTGCGTTTGCTGCCTCAGCATTTACTGAAAATGTAATATTTGTGCAAAAAAACACATTTCAGCGCATTCTACATTATATAACCTTTCCAGTGATATATAGGTTTCTATACTTTCCTTTAAAATGATGCGCGTGCGATTTTATTTGCGAGAGACACCCGCGAAGGTATACGGTAACCTTAAGGAGGTTTTAATATCCAAAATGCTAATTATATAATTACATGATGTCAGGGGAGGTATCTGCAATCACTTCTTAGTGGTTGTGAATGGGCGCTTCTACTGATATAGGAAAACAAATTTCTAACATCATTTTATTTTAACCATGGGTATAACACTGATGATTTGAAAATTTTGTTTAATTGTAACAACAACTGAATTTGTATAATAATTGATGCCTCCCCTGACGTCATGTAATTAGCATTTTGGATATTAAAACCTCCTTGACTCAGCAGCACAGCATTCAAAGCAAGATATATTGTACCATTCTACTATTCACTTGATGTAGAATTGATATCTAAAATAAACAAAAAATAAGGTTCATAGGCACTTTAAACACTGGTATGATCAACTAAAAGTCAATAAAGGTATGATAACGGCCGTGGGGAGCGAGTAGCAGCTGACGTTTCGAGCGCTAGCTCTTCGTCATATACCAGTGTTTATCTTCCCCACCGACGCAGAACAACACTAGTTTTTACAGGAACTAGTCACCCATCGTATCTTACTACTTTATTACGTTTGCGTTAACACTAGCTTCAGTGAGTTCACTAGCATCGGTGTAAACATTTTTGATCAATAAACGTTACATATTTGGGCCGGGTAGTTTTCCAAGATTTGGGGTCTTTGTAGGTGTATTAACGTCCTGAAATTCAGGACAATGAAAAACTCAATTGTGGGGTTAGGGTTCTTTGTATTTCAGGGTATTGTTTTGTTGTAGTTCATTGTATTCTGGGGTTAGAGTTCTTCACCCAGGGGCGTAGCTTCCTGTACGCATATACGCACGTGCGTGCACATTGAGACGAAAATTCCATGTTTGGCCTTGTAATTGTTTTACGAGGGGTCCCTTAAAACCGGTAGCTACTGTACTTGTGCGTACAACTTGAAATTGCCTAGCTACGCCCCTGTCACCGTTGTACCTCAGGTATTGTTTTGCTCCCGTATCGTTTTACTCCTGTTTGTGACGTATTAGTGTATATGCTGCGGAGGTGGGTCAGGGGTTTGAGCTACCTCTCGAGAATATGGATTTGTCGGCCTAACCAATATAAGTTAAAAATAATAAGGTTTTAATGGATCCTCTGCAAATATTACAGAACAAAGCGGCTAAAGTTGTTCTTGCTCTTCTGCGTCTTTGAGCTATGAACGATCTGCAGTACTGAATAGGTTACACCATCTCACTTCAGCCGGTATACTTGTAAATGTTTTAATCGACTCAGTTAGATAACAATTACGATATTAGCACAGAATTACAAATGACGTTAGACTTATTAGCGCTCACTTCATTGTTATTCGCAGTCCTTTCAGTCTGTCCGGCTTCCATGTTGGTGATTTGAGTTACTGTTTCTACTATTTTTATACTACAAAGTTTTTATACGCTATATATTTATATGTATCATGCTTTTAAATTTAGTTTTTAATATTCCTCTATGATAGGCGGTTTTTATATATCTATATTTGTAAATTATCAGGTTCTCTCTGAAAACCAACTTAGGGTGACGGGAGTTTCCTGTATATTATTATTAGTATCATTATTATATAAACATGGCGTTACTCCTTGTGCCACTTCACGAATGTGTCACTGCACGCCGGAACACGTCACAGACGAAAGAACAGAACAAACAGGAAGAAAGGGCTGAATACTGGACTTTTGCCGTTTACCATTTTCTACTAAATCTTCACTTCGCGACATAAATATAACCATATATGGACAATTTGTTGTCGGATGTTTGCCGCGTAATCGGTCGACCAGTGGCCAATAAATAGAGCGACAAGGACAAGGAACTCAATTTCTAACTTACGAGTTCCTCAGCATAGGAAGGATTGGAGACTGAAAGATACTGAAGATAAGACACAACTAAAGGTAAGTTAATACTCAGGTAGGATATGACCTTCAATACCAATCGTGTCTCATCTGTTTCCGATAATAAAAAAAATATTGTTGATCTCCTCATATCATGTTTTCGAGAGGGTTTTCGAATACCCTGTACTATTCTCAAGAATGTTAAGACCTGATTCATTTAACGGAATATTTACTTACCGTAAAAAATGTTTCTAACAGGAACAACAGTTTAATAGGGTTTTTGTACAAGTTGACTATAGCTAAATTCGAGTTAATTCAATGTTTCAAGGGTGTCTCTAATAATGGGGGTGGTGACAAGGGGTGGGTGACAAGGGGTGGGGATTTGAGTAAGTAATTAAGTAATAACTTTATTTATACACGGTTAAAACATCAGGCCTTCGATTACATTATAAAAAGTAGGAATAGTTAAAATATCTAATCAGTACGTATACAATGTTAAAATAATATCTAATAATTTGAATAACGCAGACATTCAGCAGACATTCAGGGCTATCCCGAGGGTGGGGATTTTGACATACGCTGCCTGCCCCAGGGTGGGGTTAGTTATAGGAAACATAGGGAAGATAGGGTAGTGCGGTGGGGAATTTTGATATTTTTGACCAAACGTGTCGTCCCAAGGATGGGGAATAAAACATAAGGACCTTTATATGGAAAGCGCCCTAAAATATAAAATAGCTAACATGTGACAAAACATTACGCTCACAGGCTCAACAAATTATATATTTTATTAAAGATGCAATCACTGAGAAGTCAAGCTACGAACCAAGTTCGCTTCATCAGTAGCAATGTTACTCAAGACTGGGGAAAAAGAGTAGTCAAACGGATAGCAATAGTTGCTGCAACAACTGTACCACTCTCAGTTACATCGACAGAACAGGTAAAATATGATATGGTAGTCAGTAAGCGCTGGGAGTGACGTCATACACAGTCACGTGGGACCCTGCCAGGAAGAACTCCTCGGCTCTGATACCAAACCCAAAACCACGGGACTCGTGCCACGCTCGGGTCTCAATATGGGCGCCGCAAATCAAGAGCGGGGGTAGTCTGTGTCTTCGTGCTTGTAAGATGTATTCTTGACACTTTGACAGATTCGATAAAGTCACAATCTTAAAATATTTTCGTGACAGTTTCCATGGAAACGTGTGATGTGACATAGGCGACCTTTACTTTTTAAAAGTAAATTACAGAATAGATCTGCGCGTCTTATAATGCACATGAATAATGATGTCCCCCACCAAGATACGCTCGCTGCCCTAGGATACGATGGGAAACTTTAGAAATCCAGATAAGAAAAGCTAAAGCAAAGCAAATGTTCAAGATATTAAATGACATCTCACCAAGTTGCCTTGTCGATCTGTTTATAAGGAAAAGTGATGTTACTGACTATAACCTTAGGGAGTCTACAACCTCACTGCAGTTGCCACTCCCAAAAACCGAATACTTAAAGATAACTTTTTCTTACAGTTGGGCACAAGTGTGGAATTCGCTACCTGACCATTTACGGGATCGCAATTCCTTCTCCTCTTTTAAGACTAGAATTGTCACCCACATCGTTCCTTTACATTGAAGTATTTTATTGTCTTTTACTATATATAGTATTTATGATCGTATATCATAATATTAGTTCTATTAGATAGGGTATTGTAAATTAGGGTTTCTTGAATTATAGCTGTCAATTATTGTAATTTTATGAAGTACACGCCCCTTGTGGAAATCAGCTCTCAGTTGACAGGGCTGGTGTGTTTAAATAAAGTTTACTACTACTACTTCAGGGGAAATGTGTTATCTATTTGTGTCTCTTGGCGCCCGTAGCCTTGCCATTTCACCAACTCAGCTAACTCTACCGACGCCAAGAAGACTTTCACGCACCCACGGCCATTATACGTGAACAACAGCTAATCTCGTGTACTGCATATTTTGCCGAAAGTGCCCTACATGCGATTGCATCGGAGAAATCGGACGCATGCAGACAAGGAGATCGCTATGGAGAGGACCGCCAAGATGTCATCAACAAAAAGGCTCACCTCCCAGTACCGCATCATTTCAACAGTGACGGGCACTGTGTTGATGATATGCAGGTGTCCGTCGTAAAGTCATCGCTTACAGCCGTTACCGCACGCCGTAGGCCTGGATACAAATATCACGTAAAATCGCCTAAATATCATTCCGGAATATCACGTAAAAAGTTCTAAATATCAGGCAAAATTTTCTAAATATCAGGCAAAATTTTCTAAATTTCCCACTAACAAAGATAATGTTAATACAGTTTTAACAAATATTATAATATAACAACCTTTTTTATTATCGTACTCGCATTTTTCACAAAATAAGCTTACAACCATTGGTGGATCCGCCATTTTGCTCTGAGTCTGACCTCTGTACTGACTGCACTAAGCATCATGGGATACATTATTAAGTGGGAAACCGCTGATCCAGATTACTGTTGCCACTGAATTGAGCTAACCAGTTTCAATCACCAAAAACTACGATGAAAATGCCTAGACCCTCAACAAAATTCCTAAATATCCCAACAATATCCCAATTTTTTTTCTAAATATCACATTGTTTTCTAAATATCATGGAAGGTTCTAAATATCTAAAAATATATAATGATATTTGTATCTAGGCCTAGTACGCCGCAGAGAGGAAAGGTGACTCATATTCAGACACGGAACACTATGTCCCAATGGAATGAACGTTGACTTTGCCTTTATTTAAATAGCGCGCGCATTCTCAGACATTCAAACCGTTCATGTGCACGTGCACAAACATATAACGCATTTCCCATGAAGAAGGCTTTATAGCCGAAAACGTCGGGAATTTACGTTCAATTTAAGCCCTAAGATTGACATTTTAATTGTCCCACGCCCTGTGTCACCTGTTTCTATTATTTGATGCTGATCAATCACGTGAGATCCAGTTACCAAAGACATAATCGACCTTAATATGCTAATGCAGACGTTTATCTTCTAAACCAGACCGAGAGTAAGGTCAACAGGCGGGAGAGACAAGAGATAGAAGACGAGAAAAAGGATGCTACAATAATAAACTCAATGGCCCCTCTACCACAACAAGTCAACAGACATCGACAAGATCTCATGGCTATATCCACCAACCGCAATGTCTTCCAGCAAGTTCTAAAGATTCTGGATAAGCTGAAGTCTTTATGTGCCTTGGAATTGAAGGTAAAATATATGGGATGGAGATTCAGTCTACGTAAAACAGCACAACTTGCAAAAATGGTCGAGTGTAGAGTCATCCTGGACTTTGGAACAGGGAACATCAAAGTGGAGGTCAACACGTCAAAGCTCGTCGGCTTGGCGGTATCAACTGTGATCCCCACTGCAGTACAGGGAGCTGCAGCAACCCTCAAAGCACTTTTGAGGCGTCTGCCAGCTAGAAATCCAGCGGTTACTTCTCAGCTGTTTGAACAAGTGTTTTGTTCTGTGCTCTCGGCATATGTGGACTGGGACCAGGGTTCTGACGTCATCACACAAGATAATCCCTCGTTTGTAGCGCTCATGGAATCACTGGCGCGTGTCGATCTAACAGCGAGGCTCTCGTCTGACATTAGAGTGGAGATGAAGAGAAAACAGTATTGTTCGTATGCGAAGAGGAGTACGGCTGAACTAGACTTGACCGCGGGTATGGTAAACATGGTTAAGTCTCCGGGTAACTTGTTCCGACAGAAGAAGAAAGCGCACTCGATTGACAGTTTAATAGACTGGATTGCGATGAACAGGGATCAATCTTGTTTGCCTAAAGAGCTACTTGGAGTAGTGAAAGTTCTTTTTAAACAACAATAATAATATTCACTATAGCGTATACACTGGTGTTAATAGTGTAAGAACATTGCATTTTCACCCTATACCTAGCCTGTGGAAAGACCTTTCACCTCCGTGTAGCGCTTAATATTACGGAACTGAACTCGTTTTGATTGGATATTTTCATAGTTTTTAGTTTGCGATTATATAGAAAACAAATGGATTCCATTCTGTCGTGCGTCTGTCCTCTTATAGATGCACAGATGACGTCACAACGTGAAGATAAAATTAGTAACGCCACTCGACTACGCCTCGTGGCGCGCTTCCTTGTCCTCTTCACGTTGTGACGTCATCTGCGCATCTATGAGAGGACAGACGCACACTATTTTACAAATAGAAAAGGAACGGATTTTAGTAGAAATATGTCTCCAAGGCGTTGTGTTGTGCAGGCGAGCGTTGCGCGTATGGCGACACAACAGAAAAACAAATGGCGGACAGGACTCTTCTAAAATGTTGTGGTTTAACTTGTTCATTTGGAATATTTTTGACTAATTTGGATATTTATAACACTGATTGACCTATTTACACTAAAAAAATGGCAAAGCGAAATGGTAAATTTTCGTCGTAGTGGCACTTTAGAGAAACCTGATAACACAACTTTACGAGCCCATTACCAGGAGCGTCCATATATACTATACCCGTGAGTCAACGTGTGACCGGTTTGAGATATTTTTAGAACATGTTTCCCGGGTAACTGCCTTCTGACTCTGCTACGATCGTGCATATGCTTGCCGTGATTATCGAGATTAAGAATGATCTATTGTTCTTTGAGGTGATTTTACTAACGCTGCATTGTCCTGACTATGGTTTGATTGGATTCCCAAAGTGTGGGCACGTGAACTCCCGTGAGATCTGTTCTAAATATAGCTCAATCCGGTCATACGTTGACTCACAGACCTAGTATGGGAGATGGACGCTCTTGATAATGGGCTCCTGACAACATACATTCTTCAAAGTGTTACATTTTATTTTGGTCATATTTTTCTAAGAAATGATATCTAATACGAGAAAACTGTAGTCAGATACATAGTACAGATACAGAGCTTGGGCTTCCTGTGGTCGTGTGTGTCGTTTGAGCATGCACATGACGTCACGTTTGATAAAACAACCGTTACTTTTCAAACTCCTACTCATGTCTCATTCAACGAACCAGAATAATAACAACTAAAACAATCAGCAATAGGCGTTTATTCGACCACTTTACTTCAGAGACAACTCAATGCAATTGGGAGAGCGTTTCATTGGCGTTATCGTTTCCATGACAACCACGAAGGGGACATCTTATTGGACAGTTAGACAGTCGAGCGACAAGGTTAACATTCCGACTATATATCGACGCTACACGAGCGACACAAAAATATTTAACCAGTAAAAGTAAAAACTGTTGTATTTGAAGGAAGAGGCCTTAGAAAAATAATGAAAGCCTGCATGCTGGTACGCTTAAATTGTCTTTCTTGTAACTAATGACAAACTCAAACCTTCTTTATCACCGATGTATTTTTAACATTTAGACAACAATGGGTATGTAGAAATTGATGTATTTATTCAATAAGTTCTGATTTTATCCGAACTGTTTATAAATAAACTTAACATTCATGTGGGATGCAGTTGAGATTCATCGCCAAAGGTAAGCCTGTGTACACCCGCGTCCAGTTTGCCCCGGCTCAAAAAGTACACAGGCTACCATCGGCCTGTCTTCTCTTCAAATAAACTTAGTACGCTTCGAACGGTAAAATGTTTTCAGTAAGACTACTGGCTACACCACAGGCAGCCCAAGCTCAAAGTTTGAAATCAGTGGTTTCACGTTACGAGAGAATTACAAGACTTTGTACGGGAATCCAAAAACTATTTTAGGTCCTCATCTCCTATAAGTACACATAATAAGAGAATAAACGTTACCTTTGAGTATTCCGGTGTCCTTTTGTCTTCTGAGTTCTGGGAACAGTGTTTTAGGGAGGTTTGTGTTCTCGGCTCGTCACCCCTCTAACCAGAGGGTACCAACAGCTTCGTTATAGATCATTGCAAACAATTGTTAGAGGTAGAAAAGGACTCGGAAGGCCTTTCGGGATCTTCAACTTCTGTATTTAATTACTTCTTGTTACTTCTTAGTGTTAGGTTTACAGCTTCAATCTTATTCACACTCTCTACTCTTGACTACTACAATTCTTGGCTTTCTTTTAAGACTTTTAAGCTATCGGACAAGGCAGTATACCCGCGGGAGTCCTTAGATTGCATGGGTAACTTTTGAGGAGCTATATCCTTTCTTTTCATAATTTTCTACCAAATAAGGTTGAATAGTTTTGATGTTTGGATAAAGTTATCAATAATGCCAATTTAGTTTGGGTACTCCTGCTAGGGAAATGACTTGTCTAACTAGTCACAAGATTCCCAACTTTCTCATATTTTGTTTGAGATAGACATAAGAAGCATAACTAAGAATCGACCACTAATTCAAGAACGTGACTGAGGACTCATGGTGTCACAAAGCCGTTTTGCTTAATCAGTCACGAAAGCTCACTGAAACACCCAAAATGCGTAGCCAAACGTGTAAATTAACCACAACCTAAGCATAGTTAGCAAGTTTTTCCTTGTTTGAGAAACTAGCACTTGAAGACTGTCTACAATCGATTAACATGATATTCATAGTAAACTAAGTTTAGGTTATGACTTCAATGACAAAAATAGTAGAAATCTAAATTGCGTGATCATGATTATTGTCGCGTAACACAATTGAAGGTTTGTTTTACGAGAACCAAGGTGATTTTACCACTGCCTTTCAGCTGCTCAGAGCAAAGTCGACATGTTTGTTTTTCTAGTCAGTACGCGTCACATCCATACAGTTCGACTCGCATTGCTATGCAGCCACGCCATTTAATGGGCCTAATCTTGATCGCTGTGGCCGCAAAAGGACGAGCGATGACGTTCTTTACGATGGATAACATGTTCGAGTTCCCCTTGAACACCTACGAAAAGGGAAAATAAGCATGAACGTTTTTCGTTAAGATTTTAAATTTACAGTCCTTTTAGTACCACGCTAAAAAAATCCGATTATAGTATCAATGGACGATAAAAAAATAAATACACGACATTCAGGTTAGGATACAAACTAGACAAGCATGCCTTGTTAGCCAAACAGAAATGTATAATAAAATAATATGTCAGGAGCGCATTGGTAATGGGCTCCTGGATATCTAATATAATAATTTCATAACTACGCCTCTTTTCCGAGCTCTCTACGTTTTGATTTTTTGTGTCTCATGCGAATCGTCAATTCACAGCTAGTAGAGGAAAAAGTAGTCGAGGAATTTTTTTTTTTCACGAGTCTTCAAGCTGACTTTACTTGGTTCCAGATCCCCTTATATTTGCCCGACCGACGGATCCATTATCACGAACAGTATTGCACATGGAACAAAACCACAAACAATGGCAATGCAATTCATGGAGAATTCTGATACCAATGCTCTAATATTTGTCACATTACGTTGCTTATGACTGTCTACAGAGATACCAGATTTACAAACCTTACTGTACCAATGAACCAACTACCAAACGTTACAGCGGTTTTCGATTGAGTGTCGTAAAACCAAAACCAAAGTAATCACAGAGCCAATCACGAGCAAGTAAAAACACAATGAGCCAATCACAGGAGCAAGTAAAAACACAATGAGCCAATCACAGGAGCAAGTAAAAACACAATGAGCCAATCAGGAGCAAGTAAAAACACAATGAGCCAATCAGGAGCAAGTAAAAACACAATGAGCCAATCACGAACTGAAGTAATTCACGATTGCATGGTTTTACTTTAACCAATCACGAGGAAAAGTAAACGCAAACGTTGATGGCGTGATGATTGATGGTGTGATGGACCAAAACACATTTGGTTTTAGTTTAGCACTTGACTGGCTGATAATCACAAAACATTTTACATATCCAATAGGAAAACCGAGCAAACGCAAAACCAAAGCAATCACGGATTACTTTCGACACTGAATCGAAAAATGCTCTAGTGTAACCTACATGAACATCATCTTCCTCGGCGTCCTGGTAAGTCTGCCAGCCTGTCATCTTGTCAGTGATCGGTTTGTAGTCAAGAGAATACTCACTCACCCAACACATGAACACACTGCTGCCTTGACTTGCTACGTGTGTGACAAACCTCTTAGCTGGCAAGAATGTAACCTGGAAAGAAAACAAACTCGCTCCAATTATGGACCGGTCATTTAACATATACATAAAAGGTAGCTTCTTAAATCTATTCTAATTTGTTCCCTTTAATTTTAATCATGGCCACATCAGCTTGTCATGCTGCAGTAATCATTGTTATCATTATTATCATTAGTAGTAGTAATAGTAGTACATTGTGAGTACGATCTTGAGCAAATGTGTCGGCACATCCTCCATTTTGGTCTATTTTTTGCCAATTTTATACCCACCCCTCCCCTCCCTATTCAATGCTGAAATGGCACATTGAGCAGGAAAGAGGGGTATTCGGAGAAAACGGTCATTTTGTTGTATATTGAAGCTCACATTGGATGTGTCAGCCAATTTTGTCCAAAGTTGTAGCTCATGAAGCTCTTTTCTTAAGATAAATTGTATCTTACAAAAAAAAGTGTGAAAATAAAACTGAACTGAACTTGGTTCACCTGTAAGAACTCTTGAGAGGACTGGGTACGAGGCATCCATCCAAATCTAGAATCCAGTCTGCCTCGCCATGGTTCGTAGTTGGGCTGGAAGGGCCTGGAACTAGTGATTTGCTTATTATGTATTGTACCATCTTTCATCCCAAGAGGAGAAGACCTGCAGACTGAAGACACGTGATAAAAGTATCATTATCATTATTATCATCATCATTATATCATCGTAATCATAATCTATTGTTATCATTATCATTATATCATTATATCATCATCATAATCTAGTGTTATCATTATATCATCATCATATTCTATTGTTATCATTATATCATCATCATAATCTATTGTTATCATTATATCATCATCATCATAATCTATTGTTATCATTATCATTATATCATCATCATAATCTATTGTTATCATTATCATTATATCATCATCATCATCTATTGTTATCATTATCATTATATCATCATCATCATAATCTATTGTTATCATTATATCATCATCATCATAATCTATTGTTATCATTATCATTATATCATCGTCATCATAATCTATCGTTATCATTATCATTATATCATCGTCATCATAATCTATCGTTATCATTATATCATCGTCATCATAATCTATTGTTATCATTATTATTATATCATCGTCATCATAATCTATCGTTATCATTATCATTATATCATCGTCATCATAATCTATTATTATCATTATCATTATATCATCGTCATCATAATCTATTATTATCATTATCATTATATCATCGTCATCATAATCTATCGTTATCATTATCATTATATCATTATTGTCATCATAATCTATCGTTATCATGATCATTATATCATCATCATCATTATCGTTAAATAAATTATTATCATCAACATCATTATTATTTATGGTAATATAAATGAATTCGGCTGGGATGATAATATATATTACAGACACCTCTTGACTTTACCTTGGCACTTTATGCCACTAATGTCTGTCAGACACACACACTGTGATCGATCGTCTCCATTGCATAGTGCGTCATTCGTACATCGTAGAACCAAACATGGTGTGTAATTTCTCACAACACTCTCAACATAAACAAATCCTCGAGACAACACAAACTCCTTTGTAAAGAATTCCTTGGTTACGTTGTTGAGTTGACATAGGTTTGATTCTGTAGAGTAGTTAACACTGTAGCAATGGGGACTTTCCTCGCACTTATAGATACAGGAATGTAGCGACGCTGCGTGGAACTTCTTGTAGTAATGATGACGAAGGTAATAGCCATGTATGGGTTCGACCGTGCGACACGTTCGCTCACTACTTCCCTCATCTCCAACGACAACCAAAAAGAGCAAAACAACCAACTGGTCCTGAAGCAAGAATGATTTTCTCTTCATTTTGTGTTCACGTGACCCTGTATCTAATTCGTAATGTGAAGTAACTTCGTTTGGCATGCGATTCGTTCTCACGCCGAGTTTAACAGCAACAGCAACTAATATAATCGAAAGGATCAACAAAATGATTTCATTGCTCCGGTGCTGTAGTCTCTTTTTACTCACACGTATCTATCAACGCTTAACAGACGGACAAGTCACTCCATAAATAACAAGCGACTCAATTTATAACCAGAAATTATCCCATGTTTACAGCAATGGCATGCCAGATCTAATATCACCCATGTCAGGATTATTTTATTTCAAAAGAGTGAAACGAGAATTGACTTGAGATTATGAAATGTTCGATATTATAAACTATAATAGAATGAAAACGTTGGGAAAAAGCGAAATACTCAAACGTTATCAGTCTAAAGTAAATAACTCAATTCAAGTAGAAAAAAAAACATGTGGATAGTATCTGAGACAGCCGGATGACAAACACTGTCGCCGTTCACCTGGACGGCTGGCTTTGCTAAAACGTGCCACTATCTTATCAGCTTGTTTATTCATGTAGTGTAGTACACCAGTCTCTAGCGGTCGACGATTCTGACTCACAAAGCATGAAAACACTGACTTGGTCAAGAATGAGCTAAACTAGAGGGGTTTAGACGCAATTGATTCAATAACATAGCTTTAACATGGGTTGGCATATACTTCTAAGAGGGCGGAGGAACAGAACAGGGAGGAGGGAGAATTGGAAATGAAATGTCCAGAAAAACTAGGGAGGAGGAAGAATTTAGCATACAGGGAGGAGGGAGAAAATGGGATCTACATACATGCTCTAGAGAGAAATTTTAAAACTCACTAGGGAGGAGGGAGAAATGTCTGAAAAAAAATGGGAGGAGTGAGATTTCACTACCCGTTCCTCTCCACTCTTCTAAATATCCTGACATTGTATATATACAAGGGACCGTCAACAGTGCCCCGCTTAACGTCCACTGGACGCCGTTAACGTCGAACCCCCTTCCCCTTCCTTCGCTTGACGTCCACTCTTTTTTTTGTCGTTAACGTATACGATACTACAAAAAGTATCGAGAGCTCACTCGAAAATCACTGATGAGTTTAGTTGATAAGAAGCTGTAGGACATGTGTCGAACGACAAACGACGGTGTTCTCGTTACCTGGGCTATGGAAACATCTGCATGTTTGGTTGCCGGTTCAAAAATTTATGTCAAAAGTCCTAACTTTAAACTCAAGTAGAATCCAACACTGTCATAATTATAGACACATTTATGCCTCTGTCAACGCTTATAGATACTTTCTATGGTAAAGCAATACCAGTTTCGAATGCTCTCACTCTACAGGCAACTTCGGTCCTGTTCGAAAATAGGAGATATTGTAGTTGAGTCTACGAATAGCAGTTTCAGCGGTATTGACCCAAACGCCTCACTTCAATGTAATGAAGCGCCATTGAAATTAGTCGTGCTTGTTTAGGAGGGTGTTGGTGTCGTGTAAGAATGATGGTTTCAATGGCGCTTCATTACATTGAAGTGAGGCGTTCGGGTCAATACCGCTGAAACTGCTATTCGTAGACTCAACTACAATATCTCCTATTAATAGGTACATTAGCTTTTTGTCACTTGAATGTTTTGTTGTTTGTTAGCATACCGCTGTACTAAATGCCAGTATCGGGATTAGGCTTGCCTGTATTGATAGTTAATAAACTGAAACAGCCGGTTTGTTGCTCTGAGAAATATTCTGCTCTCCGTCGCTGCACAGGAGTTTGGAACTATTTGGGTCAATTCATCTTATTCACAAAAGATTCAGTGGTTTTTACATGGAGTTCCATCTATTGATTTTCAATCTAATGTCCGTTTTTTTGAAGCTGTTCAATTGTACATTATTAAGTCCGCACGCTTTAATTCCTTTAGTCCCTAGTTTACTTATTTTAATATTTGTGTGTATGTACATTAGTATCCCTTACCCGCAGATTATGTTTGTCTATTTAAATTACATAAGCCCCCTCGATGAGCTTTAGCTCTTGGAGCAAATGTAACGAATATATATTGTTTAAATAAAAAAAAAAAAAAAAAAAAAGAAACAGCCGGTTTGCTTCAACTTCATGGAAGCCATGGCCGCCATCATGTTGACTTACGTTGTTGCTCCAATCTCGTTCTCAGAACAGTTACTGTTTTAGTTTTAATGCCCCACACTAACGTCCACGCCTGGATTCCCTTCACCCCAAACGTCCATTGTACGTTAAGTTAGGTATGAACACCACCCTTCGAACCCATGCTCCCGCAGTTAAATAATCGCCAAACGTCTAAACCATAGAGTGGTAAAGTGTGACGTCATGAAGTCGCCAAATTCTTAATTTTAACTTTTGATCCATCAATATTGAAAGACCAACTGAAAAGAATGTTACTCACCAAAAATGAGGTGAATTGGTTAAAATGCGGCTGAGATATGAGTAGCTGAATACATAATTTTCGTTAACAAATCACTGTATTTTCATATGTAGTTATGATATAAATCATGCATGTTTGCCGTGTAGCACTAGTAAGTGTAAAGGATGTGATGTAAAGTCACGTGGTAAGCTGTAGTGCTAAGTGTGCACGCCCTACGAGGGAAAGAGAAAAAAATCTCTGACCCAAGTGGGACTCGAACCCAACGACTTCCAGGTTACATGTCTGGCGCTCTACCAACTGAGCTATCAAGTCAGATGAGAGCAATCGTGGGTATAGGTGCGTTTTATGGGGTCACGGCGATTGTATATGCATATGTAGTTATGATATACAAGGGCGTATCTAGCCTATAGGCCTGGGCCTACACATTTTACAGCCTACTTGTCTTATTACAAGTGAATGTTGGGCTTGAGGAGCTGTCGAAATACACAAAACATGACCTGAAAATGCAGCAGGAGGCATTTGCGAAAGTCTAAATCCAAAACTTTTCCGGGGAAGCATGCCCCCGGACCCCTCAAGAAGCAACCCTTACGGAGCGGTTGTTTGGGCCTACAAATTTTAAAAACCTGGCTACGCCACTGATATAAATCATGTTTGCCGCGTAGCACTAGTAAGTGTAAAGGATGTGATGTAAAGTCACGTGGTTAGCTGTAGTGCTAAGTTATGATTTATATCATAACTACATATACATATACAATCGCCGTGACCCCATAAAACGCACCTATACCCACGATTGCTCTCATCTGACTTGATAGCTCAGTTGGTAGAGCGCCAGACATGTAACCTGGAAGTCGTTGGTTCGAGTCCCACTTGGGTCAGATATTTGTTCTCTTTCCCTCGTAGGGCGTGCACACATAGCACTACAGCTTACCACGTGACTTTACATCACATCCTTTACAGTGTACTGAGTTCAGCTCAGTTCTAAAAGTTTAGTTTAGTAAAGTTATTTCACGGCGGTCTTTCAGACTCAGTGTTCAGATATTTGTGACGTCATCACTTTACCACTATTGTGGTCTCGAAGTCTCGAGGCCAAATTATCATCAATTGTTATTTCGCATCAAATTTACCACTATGAGTTGGACTGGACTAACACACCTGTTAATATGCTAATTTAAAATCTGTATATGACAACTTCCAACTGATGGTGGAGGAAAGTATTAACTGTAGGTTAATGAACGCTAGTGAACCATGATTTGGCGAATGAACGCAGCGGATGAAGGGGAATTCGAATGAAGTTGGATGGATTCTACTGAAAGCGAATGAAGGAGAACGAAGGTGGACAATCTATACTAAAGCCAAAATACGTTTTTATATATATTGGGGAACCGTGGTGTGCATAACATGAAGTCTTTGCCAGTAACTCGTGGGGGTAAAAGACAATTTAAACTATCGAAAACTAATTCAAACCCTAATCCGGACCATAAAACCTACCCTACCTAACCATTTCCAAAACAAGTTCCCAGGTAAACGACGAGTTTTCAACCATATTTAGGGCTTGGGTTCACAGGTAAAAACGTAATTCTCACTAAAATGGGGGAAAATTACGAGGTTTCCTGCAGTCTCGTACCCAGAGCTCTATGCCATTTATATTCAGGCCGTGTATCCATTTGTGACCTCCACTGTAAAATAATCCTGAAAAAGGCTGGTATTGGCTGGCCGAAATATCGTATAAACATCGAAAAGCGTGATTGCAGTAGTCTTCGGATTCTGTCTTGTTTTTGTCTTTTACCTACAATTCTTCGCGCGCGATAAACTTTAAATTCGACATTAAATTGCAGTGAGGTTTTAAATCTTGAAAACAGCCAATACAAGTAATGTTGCAAATACACTGTCATTGAAGAGAATAGGGGATTTCTACGTGTGTGATTTACTGTGTTGAGATTCGCAAGGGATTGTGGTGAAAGCCGCCTCTTTTTGAAAGCAATGCATTACGTACTCCGTACGTGCGCGTGACGTAACGCCTTCTAAATTACAAGTTAACGTGATTCTCGCCCGGGATTCTCATTGCGGTCACACGATACTAGATTTTATTTCATCTCGTTAAATCCACTAGCCTGAGAAAAATGGCAGCCGACTGTATACATTGTGAATAAACTCGTCCCGGGTTGAAGGGTTGTCCCTGGCCCAGGGATATCTCGTCGTCTCGGCGAGAAGGGTGTCCCTTTTTCCCGCGACAACTTTCCGACATCAACCATATAAATACTTTGTTCCTTCTCACCGGGACAACTCGGGGCAAATCGATCACATAGAACATGCGCACTGTGATGCGATTCCTGGAATCAGCGAGGTTAGCTTTCCATATAAACGCTCGGTAAAAGGGTATTTATAGTTCACTTGTTGCCTGATAATGTGTCCCTAGGAAAATGGCGTTTAAAAGATGAAAGACGTCTGGGAAGTGATATTTTGAGGTAAACTCACGGCCGGTTGGTGTCGCCGAGCGAGGGACTTTCACTCCTTGTCATTTTTACTGTATTATGGTGAACTTTGGTGAGGAATCGGTTTTTGAAAGGCTTAAAACAGCCCCAAATCATCGCAAACAGAGTCAAAAACAACAACACAAGGTCAGTGAAGTATATATCTTTAATAGTAAGGCATTCTTTTAGAAAGATATGACATTTTCGAGATAGTTTACGCATAAAAATCAGTTCGCTGTTACAAAGTCCGATAATAATTACCACCCCCGCGGCATTGGGCTTCCTGTGATTTTACTTGCTAACTTTTTAAACATTATTGGATTGGGAAAATAAGACACTTATCGAGAAACCCTTATATCGACGTTTTCGAGCATCGTGTCGTTACCAGTTCCCCAGCCGAGTTAATTACTCGGGCTGCCCGTGGCAGGCACGAGTCTTATTTTTGTTCCGTGCAGCAAAATTTTTGCGCATGCGTTAAATTATGCATTAATTGTTGGCGCGCATAGATTTATCTCCAGTCCAGTCGCCATCTTAGATATTTCTGCCGACGCTATCAGCTTGTTTGAGGTACGTTTCGTAGGTGTTATGGCACATTTCATCACATTGCATTTTACTCTGGGTCATAATACATACCAGCGCAAACACTGTGATCGGTAGGCCAACACTAAAATAATTTTGACCGTATTTTTGGCTGGTTTACCGATCTCGTACGATCTCTCTGTGTACGTTATACAGGTATACTGAATAGCTGATTTATAGCGATTTACTAGCAAATATATATACTGTGGTTGAGCAGTTATGGGTTACTATCCTCTATCGAAGTCTGAAGACATCTGAACTCCTGAACTATAAGAGCAACACTGTCGCTCGCCAACACGAAGCCAGAAATACACACTCAGCACAGAATAATTTATGATGAGCCAAGCAATATTCAACTCTCAAGGTAAACTTAAACGGCAAGAAACCTCTCACGGCCGAGGTTTTGGTTCGAGAAATTAAAGGCTTCCAACAATTCCCTTTATAGTTCTGTAATACCTATAATGAGCAGACTGAAATTTTGGGAATGAGGGTAAAGCTTTTAATTAGAGATCCAACAGGCATTTCAGTTAATAATCTTCAATCGAACAAATACCAATATGGACTCGTAATAGCTCATCGTGTTTAGCAAGAACAGCAGATGAAGTTACACCTCTTCGAACTAAACGTGTTAAGTCACTTCAGCTTCCCCAATGGATGTCATCCGATATTCTATCTGACATAAGAAAAAGGGATCAACTCAAGTCTAAAGCTAGTCAAGCCACCGTACCCTGGGAACTATACAGACAATTCAGAAATAAAGTCACTTACAATATTAAATTGGCTAAGAAGAACACAACAGATTTCAGAGAATAGAAATGATTCAAAGAAATTGTGGAAGGTACTAAAATGCGTCGTCAATGCAAGATCTAAAGGCACAACTCCAAATTGTATTCATCACAATGATAGCTCTATCACGGACTTGCCAAACATTACCAATGTTTTTAACTCACATTTTTCTCAAATCGCTGATTCCATCATAAAGGACTCAACCAATCAACACCTTAACACTGATGCACTTCATCAATTTGTGGCCGATCGTCTACCAGAAGATCAGCACTTTTCTATTCCGCGGATGTCTACTGACTTTCTATTAAAGGAAATTCAGAATTTATCCTGTAACAAAGCTAAAGGAATCGATTCCATCAACGTAAATCTTCTTAAAATCGGCCGCCACGAAGTCCTTCTATCTCTTCTTTATATATACAACATGAGTATAAGATCTGGAATTTTTCCAGATCAATGGAAAATCAGCAAAATTACTCCAATCCACAAAAAGGGTTCTAGGCAAGACAAAGACAACTATCGCCCAATATCTGTATTATCTGTGTTGTCAAAGATTTTAGAACGCCATTGTGGACTCCACCTGCTTGACTTCCTTCATGAACACCGTCTTCTTAACGACTCCCAGTTTGGATCACGCCCACGTCACTCGTGCGAGTCACTATTATTATATCTTATGGACAAGTGGCTTAATACTATGGATAACGGCGAACTTACAGGGCTTCTTCTGGTTGACTTTAGAAAAGCTTTTGATCTAGTTGACCATGACATTTTAATCAAAAAGCTCTCCATTTATGGAATCAGAGACTCTGCACTTTGCTGGTTTACGTCTTACCTTACAGGAAGAAGACAAACAGTGTCCATTGGTCAGTTCTCCTCTGATGTACTTCCAGTACGTAGCGGAGTCCCACAGTGTTCATCCCTAGGCCCTCTACTCTTCATTTTATTCATTAACGATATTCCCCTAATAAATAAGGAATGTAGCACATATATGTACGTTGATGACACTACGTTAACCAGATCGGGTCAATCAATACGCTCCATCAACGCATCTCTGCAATGTGGAGCTGATAACTTGAACATCTGGGCTGTTCAGAATAAAATGGCCATCCACCCTGGCAAGACCAAAGTCATGCTCATTGGCACCCAGAAGAAACTTGCAATGACTAACTCTGAATTCCTAGACGTTTCTTTCAATGGACTCACTATTGCTCATTCTACCTGTGAAAAGCTCCTTGGTGTCAACATCGATGCATCACTTACCTGGAATGACCACGTCGCAGCAGTTACCAAAAATTATAACTCCAAACTTGAAGTGCTTAGAAGAGTCAAACCCTATCTTCCATCTAAGGAAATACTCCTACTCCATAACAGCATCGCCAAACCAACACTAGAATATTGCTGCAGTGTGTGGGGAAACTGTTCCACTGAATGCCTAGACCAACTACTACTAGCCCAAAAACGCGCTGCTAGGATCATTCTTAGTGCCGACTACTCCACTCCATCCCTAAGTCTATTCAAGGACCTTAAGATGATTCCAATATATGAAACTATTCGCAAACGAATCCTAATGCAGACTTTTAAATGTTTAAATAATCCGTCCAGAATGTCTCGCTAAGCTATTGTCAAGACCTTCCTATCGTTATTCTATTAGAGCCGTTGTAAATAATAAGCTATACCTACCTAAACCTAAAACTAATGCCGGAAAGCGTTGTTTCTCATTTCTAGCACCGTCGCTATGGAATAGTTTTCCTGCCACTGCTACTAAATCTGATACATTACCAAGCTTTAATACATTTTGTAGGAAATACTTTAAAACTAGACTCACTAATGCTAACGAGTTGAAGAGCACTAGGTTTTACTGACTGTGATGTCTAACGATGTTTCTAGATCCATCCCTTAATACATGTAAGCACCTTACGTTTACATACGTGTTTTTAATTGTATAATTCTAAAGCTATAGTGTTTATATTTTATTCAATCTTTTTCATATCCAATAATGTATATTCCTTTTTTGAGTAGTTAAAGAATTATCTATTATGTCTTATAATGTAATTATATATCTTTCTATATTGATATTTAATAGTTAGGAGGACCAGATTGGAAACAAGTGTAAACTTTATCTGCATATCCTCATCAAATAAAGTGTTATTATTATTATTATTATTATTATTACTCGGAACCTGCAATTACTCATGATTATTAAGCGCATGCGTGACAGCGGCATACTCCATCCAGCAGTCTTTTACGTTGATTGCGCGCGCAGCTTTCTTAAATGCCTGAATACTGGTTTCATTACGAAGCTCGTTGGTGATTTTTTCCCAAGAGATAGGGGCCTATGCAATCTAATACTATGTTTACCATGCTTAATAGTATTGAATCTAGGAATTGGAAAATCACTACTTCGCAAGTTATAATTCTTACATTGCTTATAAAATATATCACAAACATACTTAGGTGCCAATGAATTTCTAACCTTGTACATTAAAACTAATATGTCTTGTAAATGCCTGTTTGCTAAACTAGGTAGTGACTTGCCATACTTAATAATTCTAGCTAGTGTCCTATTTATGCATTCCTTGAAAGACTCGCCAGTTATTCATGACGTGCATATCAGTAATAATACATTTTCTAATACTATACCTCTCGAGAATATGGATTTGTCCTAACCAATATAAGCTATAAATAATAAGGTTTTGATGAATTCTCTGCAAATATTACTGAACAAAGCGGCTAACGTTGTTCTTGATCATAATAATAATAATAATGGCCACATTTATATAGCGCCATATCAACCACAGTTTCATGGCGCTTTAGAAATGACTGACATATCCCGTCAGTGAATTATTTCGGACTGCTTCACGGCGCTAATAGCTGCCACGCAGTTTACAATGTTGAGTGTGGTTAGTGCAATGGCCAGGCTGCTGTACCGGGTGACAATCCCCTGCTCTTTTTCGAGTAGTACAACAGGTTCTTTCACGTCCTCTTCAAATACTGATTAGAAGTAGAAGGAGACAAGGCCAACGGCTTATAAACGTCCCTGCCCAAGGACGCGGCCGGGATTCGAACCCCCGACCTCCCGCACTCTAGACCGTGCTCTACCAACTGAGCTAACCAGTGAGGCCCCGTACGCTCTTCTGCGTCTTTGAGCTCTGAACGATCTGCAGTACTGAATAGGCTACACCATCTCACTTCCGCCGGTATACTTGTAAATGTTTTAATCGACTCAGTTAGATAACAATTACGATATTAGCACATAATTACAACGAACAACGTCACTATACAAATGACGTTAGACATGTTAGCGCTCACTTCATTGTTATTCGCAGTCCTTTCCGTTTGTCCGGCTTCCATGTTGGTGAGCCTGAAACTACGATTTGAGTTACTGTTTCTACTATATTTTATACTATACACATTTTCTATACGCTAGATATTTTATATATGTATCATGTTTTTAGATTTAGTTTTTATTCTTCCTCTATCATAGGCGGTTTTTATATATTTATATTAGTAAATTATCTATTATTATGTATGCTTAATCTCTGTAACAGGTCCTCTCTTAAAACCAACTTAGGGTGACGGGAGTTTCCTGTATTATAACGATTTTTATAAGCATTGCGTTACTCCTTGCGTCAATTCACGGACGCGTCACTTCACGAACACGTCACAAACGAAAGAACGGAACAAACAGGAAGAAAAACCAGAAGAGCATGACTTGATTTGCTGGATTTTTTCTACTAAATATTCACTTCGCGACATAAATATAACCAAATATGGACAATTTATTGTCGGATGTTTGTCGCGTAATCGGTCAGTGGCCAATAAATAGAGCGACAAGGACAATGAACGCAATTTCTAACTTATGAGTTCCTCAGCACAGGAAAGATTGAAGACTTAAAGATACTGAAGATAAGACACAACTAAAGGTTAGTTAATACTCAGGTAGGATATGACCTTCAATAGTAATCATGTCTCGTCCGTTTCCGATAATAATAATGATAATAATGAACTTTATTTACCCTCGGTAATGATATATAGCACACTGGGTGCTAGTTTGATCGAGCCTATAATTAATGATAATATAATAACTAAGAGAGGCACATAATTAGGGAAAAAACTATGCGGCTAAAACTATAAAATACAAATATATATATATATATACATATATGTGTTTAAAAATAATATAAAAAGATATTAAAAAAACGATTAGAATTCGTGTTTTCGAAATCAAGTTTTTAAAACGTTTTATGTTGGCAGCCGATCTCATTTCATCTGTGAGACTGTTCCAAATTTTATGTCCCATATATCTCAGTGATCTTAGCCCGTAGGTAGCGGTTCTTGGCTTAGGTAAAGTCAGAATGTCAATTCCTCTAAGATTAGATATACGCAATTTAAATAAGTCCTTTATATACTGTGGCGATCGATTGTGAGTGAAGTGATTTATAAACTAGTAATGTAATGTCTTGAATTCTGCGAGTATAGAGTGATGTCTTTCCAGCCATCTTTAGTAAGGTATCATAATCGCTAGATCTGTCTAGGAATACACTTCTCAATGCTCTTTCACTTAACGTTTCTATTTTATCCGAGTCACGTTTCTGACAAAAATGCCACACCATAGAACATTAGTTTAAATGGGATAAAGTAAATGAGTTGTAAAGTTTCTTTTTTGCATCTAAAGGAACACGACGTTTAAGCCTGTTCAAGACTGAAATTTGTCTACTGATTTTGCGACAAAGTTTTGCAATATGTTCATGAAAGTTCAATTTGTTGTCAATTGTAATACCCAACAGATTATTACCCGATAAAAAAAATAATTATTGTTGATCTCCTCATTTCATGTTTTCGAATAGAATGTACTAATATACTTACCGTAAAAAAATGTTTCTAATAGGAACAACAGTTTAATAGGGTTTTTGTACAGTTTGACTGTAGCTAAATTCGAGTTGATTCATCTCTAATAATGCATCACCATTCATCATTTATTTATTTGGACCCGTACACAATCTAGTGCGTTTTGGGTTTTCACCAAATATACTTTACATGGCGTGAACGCGATGGTAAATAGCTAATAATGAAGAACGAGCATAATATGAGGTAGTTCAGTTACTAAGAGTTGGAAGCAGGCAATACTTATCCAGTTAATATCTTTTTCCTAATGACGAGGCAGTCGTGTATGTATTATATTTAGCTGCTTGTTTTGCGAACTTATTTGGTGGATTAATGATAAGTTTGAAAAGCTCATTTTCATTCATGTGCCGGCTGCTAACATTGAATATATTTTCGAAAGTAAGAAATAATTTTCTCCTACGTACATGGTATGTTTTACATTTTAGAATAAAGTGCATTTCATCTTCTACCCCATTTTTACATAATGGGCATATCCTTTCTTCAGGTTTCAGGTAGGGTTTCAAATATCTGCCTCTTTCAATTTGTAGCGGGTGATTACTTATTCTTATTCGGGTAAAGGCTTGCCTGCATGTGTTCTATAATACTGAGATACTTTGCTGAGACAGTCCTCCAGATTATAATTTATTTTGAATATCCTATATGTTCTTAATTTGTTTCTTTCGTTTTGTTTTCTTCGTATGTCAGTATGAATCTCGCTGAACCAGTGTTGTTCCAAAAACTTGTTCACATTTGTCGTTTGATTTATTGACGACCACACATTTCCATACCCATTAGAAGACAGAATGTATTTTATGTTTTCACTCCAGTAGCTTGGTTTCGGCGAGTTTATACTCTCTGTATATGCAATGTGTGAGAGTTGTGCATTAGTTCTAGTAGTCAATAATTTTATCCAGTATTCTATAGCTCGATATGTGTACTCCACTTTGAGAGGTAAACATCCAAGTTCCGCTCGACAAGCATTGTTTGTTGCATTTCTAGATACTCCGAGTAACATCTTACAAAATTTAACTTGTACCAATTCTAATGGGTCATTATCTATTTTGGTTTTGTTCTGATCAGTTCCCATATTTCACTTCCGTATAGCAAGATTGGTTTTATAAGTGCGTCAAAGAGTTTGAGTATAAGCTTAATGTTCGATTTGAAATTGTCACCCATTTCTTTTCGTAGTTTAAATAGTGCCTTCAGAGCTACCTTTTTAAGTTCGTGTTTCGCAAGACTAAAATTTCCGTATGTGGTAAATGTTAGGTCGAGATATTTGTATTCCTGCATGGACATTTTCTAGTTTTTCCTCTTTATCTTAAAATGTATAATCATTCAATCTTCTCACGCAGTTATTAAATATCATCACTTTAGTTTTCTCGATATCACTGAACTGTAAGTTTTGAGAGATTACAGTATTCTTCTAGTTTTCGCAGGTATTGTTGAAGTCCTTGTGCTGTCTTAGATAGTATAACTACATCGTCTGCGTAAATTAGACAACTCACTTGAGTGTTTTATAATTCAACATTGTCTGTTTCTGTTTGTTCCTGCAGTGTTGATGGTAAATCGCTAATAAAAAGATTGAAAAGGGTGGGGCTCAGCATACATCCTTGTTTTACTCCGCTATAGCATCTGAATTCGTCCGTTGTTGTGTCCCCGATTTTTACTGCCGAGATGTCGTTGGTGTACATACTGCGTAGAATCTATCAATGTCAAGAAGTGGGGATTTGGCAGACATTCAGGGCTATCCCAAGGGTGGGGATTTTGACATACGCTGCCTGCCCCAGGGTGGGGTTAGTTATAGGAAACATAAGGAAGATAGAGCAGTGCGGTGGGGAATTTTGATATTTTTGACTATACGTGTTGTCCCATTAGGACCGACAAAAGGACCGCATAAGAATCATAATGACAGTCCTAAGCACAAACGTAATGAGGACCTTACGTCCGTTCCTTTATGTGGAAAGCGCCCTAGACGTGAAATATAAACTAGCTAACATGTGACAAAACATTACGCTCGCAGCCTCAACAAATTACATCTTTTATTAAAGATGCAATCACTGAGAAGTCAAGCTACGAACCAAGTTCGCTTCATCAGTAGCAACTATGATGTTACTCAAGACTGGGGCAAAAGAGTAGTCAAACGGATAGCAACAGTTGCTGCAACAACCATACCACAATCAGTTACATCGACAGAACAGGTAATACAAATTAATACTCGTTAAATCAGTAGGAGCACTACCAAAATAACAATAATAAAATGAAACTTACTGTTTCAATAGTTTCGGGATCAATACTAAACGAGTAGTTTCAGTTGAATCGTGCTTTACTCCCAAGCTCAAACTCAAAGTGACACAAGATACAATATAGTATATGCTAATTATACTAAGACTATGATTGACGTATACATGACATATTGTAACATCCTTCCTGTTTTGGAAGTGTCTCTTGCAACTAAGGTATTACAAAAAATGGTAATCATAAAATTAATCACTATCAAACAGTAACAGGTTTCTAATAGTCTCTAAGTTATCTGTACATTGTCTCTCGTCCATCAGTCACACAGGATCACAGTTCGTTACCGCATGTAATCTCCCAGATATGATGGGGGTCGTCTGATGCGCTGAGGTCGTGCTGGAGTCTTGGGTGTGACTTCTGCAGATTTGCTGGTGTTGTCTGTACGCGGTTCTTCTGTAGGCTTGGTCGGTGATGTGTTGTCCTCAGGGTTTCCGACAGGTGTCATATCTGGTGTTTCCGCGATAACAGGGTTCTCTCTCGTCTTCTTCAGGTGGTAGCGGTTTCTCCTGTAGGTTTCTCCGTCGGGTGTTTCTATCCTGTATGATCTTTCGTCTAGTCTTGACGTGACTGTGCCTTTCTTCCACACCTTGTTACCCATTTGGAAGGGCTTCATTCGTACTACATCGCCTTCAGTGAGTGCGGGTAAGTCGCGAGTGTGTTGGTTGTAGTATTTGGACTGTTGCTTTTGCCGCTTCGTCAACTCCTTGATATCTCGGTCTGGATAGGGGGTTCTGGGTTGCAAGAGAGCTTTCGTAGTAGGCAGGAGTGTCCGTGTCCTCCGGTTCATTAGGCGCTGTGCTGGACTTGACTCCATTCCTTGTGTTGGAGTATTTCGGTAGTCGAGGATTGCGATGTATGGGTCTGTTCCAGCGTCTAAAGCTTTCCGGATGAGGTTCTTCGCAGTCTTCACTGCAGACTCTGCTTTCCCGTTACCTTTGCTATTTCCTGGACTGCTGGGTCTGTGCTCGAAATCCCATTCATTAGCGAACTTCAGGAACTCCGATGATGCAAACTGAGGATCGTTGTCACTGATTAGTCGATCAGGGCATCCATGGCGGGCGAAATGGCTCTTCAGCTTCAGGATGACGGCTGCTGACGTAGTACTTGTGAGGCGGTCAACCTCCCAGAAGTTGCTGTAGTAGTCCACTGTTACCATGTACTCCTTCTTGTTCAGTTCAAACAGGTCAACTCCCACTTGTTCCCATGGTCGACTTGGCACTTCATGTGGCATCAGGGACTCTTTCTGGTTGTTGGTCTCGTACTTACGACAGGTTTCACATGTAGCGATCAGCTCCTTCATTTCGGCGGACATTCCAGGCCAAAATATGGTTTCTCGTGCTCTTCGTAGACACGATTCTGTGCCGAGGTGTGAAGCATGTAGCTTTTGTTTCATGTCATGTCGTAGGCTTACAGGAACCACTATTCGCTGTCCGCGGAATATAACTCCGTCCTGTATCGATAACTCGTCCCTCACGCTGAAGTAGGGTGTTATCTGTGCTGGTACTTGACTGCGTTCCTCTGGCCATCCGCGTAAGATAACATCTTTGAGGATTCTCAATGCTTCGTCATTCCCGACTGCGTGTTGGATCTCTCGAAGTCTCGAGCTGGATACGGGGAGAAAGGCAGTTGCGTTGATGCTCTCGAATTCAGCTCCAGTAGGGTGCGCGGTGGTCGGTAGGTAAGCTCTGGAGAGGGTGTCGGCTAGGTGTAGATTCTTTCCGCGTTCGTAGCGCACCTCGTAGTCGTATCTCTGGAGTCTCATCATCATACCTTGTAGCCGTCTTGGTGCACACGCGAGAGACTTCTTCAGGATGGATTCTAGCGGTTTGTGGTCGCTCTGGATTTTCACGTGGCGTCCATATGTGTACTGGTTAAACTTCTCAAGTGAAAATACAATTGCGAGCATCTCTTTCTCGATTTGCGCGTATCGTTGTTCGGTGTCGGTGAGTGCTCTGCTCGTATACGCAATTGGCTTGCCACTCTGCATGAGGGCTGCTCCCAGACCTTTCTTGCTCGCGTCACACTGGATCTCTAGGTCGGCCTTTGGGTCGTAGTAGCTGAGCATTGGGGCGGTGGTCACAAGTCGCTTGATTTGTCGAAACGCGTTCTCCTGTTCCTCCGTCCAGTTAAACTCGGTGTCTCGTCGCGTCAGTCGACGTATCGGCTCCATATGGTCTGCTAGTTTGGGCAGGAACTTCGCCAAGTAGTTCACAAACCCGTTCAATCTTTGCACTCCTTCGACGTCTTCAGGTCTTGGCATCTCTGAGACTGCTTTAGCCTTGTTGGGGTCAATCTTAAGGCCTTGGTTGCTGAATATGTGACCCATAAACGGCACTTCTGTTATACGCAATTTCAGCTTGTTCTTGTTGAGCGCGATTCCGCGTTCTCGGCATCTCTGTAGTAGGGCTTCTAACTTTCGGTCGTGATCTATACGAGCTGCTTCTTCGTTGTCGCCAACTCCGTAGACCATGATATCGTCAGTGATGTTGAGTATTCCGTTCAGTCCTTCTAGGGCTTGGTTGACACGTTTCTGAAAAATCTCACTTGATGCTGACAACCCAAATGGGAGTCTCCTCCATCTATACCTTCCGAAGGGAGTTGTGAATGTAGTGAGTAGACTGGACTCGTCATCAAGCACGCAATGCCAGTAGCCTGCCGTCAGATCGACAGTTGAAAATATCTTCGCTTGGGCTAGCTCCGGCATCAAGTCATCTAGGACCGGCAGCTGATATGTTTCTCTCTTCAGTGCTTGATTCAACGGGCGCGGATCTATACATATTCGTAGAGCGCCTGACTTCTTTGTTGCTATGACAACACTGCTTACCCATGCTGTGGGCTCATCCACTTTGGCTAGGACGTCCAGACTCTCCAGTCGGTCTAGTTCTGCTTTGAACTTCTCTCTAAGTGCTGTCGGGACTCGTCGGGACGGCGTAATGGATGGCTCGGCGTTTTCATCAGTCTGTAGATGGACTGTACCGGGTAGGGTTCCCAGGTCTTTCGCGAATACTTCTGCATGGCGTCGGATTAGTTCGTCTGCTGTCTCGATCTTTCGGACATTTTCGTGTGTTTTCCTCTTTGGCGGTGAAACTGAAACGAAATTATCTGCATGCACCGTTATCAGTTCCATTTGTTGCGCTGTACGTGCGCCTATCAGGGGTGTTAAATTATGAGGAACAACAACAAATTCAATAGAGTACTTCTTCCCGGTTTTAGGATTCTTAACCATCAAGCGGGTGGTTCCGAGGGGCTTCATTTCCGTTCCATTCCACATTTTCAGGGTTTTGTCTGATGGCGTTACGTGACTTCCGTTGGCGTGACACTGGTTAATAATATTTATCGATGCACCACAGTCAATCTGGAACTTAACTCTCTTATCGTTAATTTGCATTTCTGTGTAAACCTCTTTGGTGTAACCGGACCCTTGCGCGACTGCATTAATAGTTGGCTCTACTGTGATACCGGCGAGGAATTCATAATCGCTCTCGTAGCTGTCATCGTCGCTGTCATACTCTTGTTGTTCTGAAACTCCGTGTACATCTCCGCGAGATTTTCCTTTACGGCAAACTGCTGAGAAATGATTTCGGCCATTGCAATTTTGGCAACGCTTTTGCCAGGCTGGACATTGCTCTTTCTGCATTGGGTGATTTCGACCGCAAAATTTGCAATTGTGCGCTGAGTTTCCTTGCTTTTGTGGTGTAACATTCCGATCATATTTTTGCTTCCTGGCATCTTTCCGGCTGGATTTAGAATGTTCATTCAATCTATGTACCTCATGTGTGTTACTAGTAGTTCCCGAAATGTTTTTCAGATGAGACGCTGCGGCCTCGCTGCTTCTACACAGATCAATGCATTTCTTTAGGTCTAAGTTCCTTTCTTGTAGAAGTCGTTTGCGCATATTGTTATTGTTTACCCCTAGCACAATTCGATCTCTGAGTAAACTTTTACCTAAGCAATCACAAAATCCACATGTTTTAGCTAGAGATCTTAGAGCGGCGATATAAGCGTCTATGCTCTCATCTTGCCCTTGATTACGGCCGTTAAATACGTATCTTTCGTATGTCTCATTTATTTCGCCTATCGTGAACTCATCAAATTTTTCTATGATCTTGGAAAGAGTCGTTCGCTCTGTCTCGCTGGCGAATTGCATCCCATTATATATTTTCAGAGCATCAGGGCCAAGGCAATGTAGGAATAATGCTACTCGGTACTGCTCAGATTGGACGCTTAGGTTGGTAATGATTGAGTAGTTCTCCCATACCTGTTTAAACTGCTTCCAGTCTTCTGTGACATTACCGATTGTATCTAGAGGTCTTGGGGGCGCTATCCCTTGTATCAGTGGGACTTGCGTCGCGGAACTTGGGCTTGAACTTGCTCCCTCTGTATTGGGCATCGTGTCTCGAGGCTAGACTCTATCGGGGTCTGTAAATCACTCTCTTGAACGTGGGCTAGTCCGAAGCTGCCACCATGTTTCAATAGTTTCGGGATCAATACTAAACGAGTAGTTTCAGTTGAATCGTGCTTTACAGTCAACTCTCGCCTTGCGGACACCCCGCTATTACGGACACCCCGCTATTACGGACAGCAGCCAGATCCCCGGCGAAAACTATAGAGGTTTGACTGAAAACAGCTCCCGTTATTGCGGACTCTCGCTATTACGGAATTGCGGACACTTCACGTGGTCCCAACGTAACAATTTTATTGTTTAGCTCTCGTTATAGCGGACACCTCATCTCATATGTGTACTGTACTGTAACAGTGAGGAAGATCCCTTCGCTGATCTCGACGACGATTTTCAAGATCTCATTGATTAAGCGATCCCCGATACAGGTGTCAATGCCAGAGCCTACGTATACATTGCGTTTGATGACGTTCTCCCTGTTTGTTACAATGTTGTTGACGAACAGCAGCTCCTGGATTCTATACACGCAAGGTCTGAAAGTCACCAAGTTGTGGAAGTGGACGACGATGACGATGATAGCGAAGCAGAGGAAGACCAAGGACAAGCAACCTCCACTCTTAAGAGTTATGGCGAGGTTCTCAGCAATGTGGAAAATATTGAATTGTTTCTTCTAGAGCGTGGTCAATTCGAACTCGCAAGCCATTTTAACAGACTTGCGGTGAAAGTCAGTGAAACTGCTGCAAAAAGAAAACAATTACAAAGCCACATCGATTACTTTTTCGTAAAAGAGTAACTGGACGTAGAACATGCTTTACTTTTCAGTAACGACTCGTAAGAGGGCGGACAATTGCTCAGTTAACAGTGTTATTGTTCAATACATGTTCAAAAATAAGCATTTCCATGGTTTAATTCAAAAAAAATTTCGCACCCCGTTATTACGGACTCTCGCTATTACGGACACCAAATCACGGTCCCGAGGGTGTCCGCAATAACGAGAGTTGACTGTACTCCCAAGCTCAAACTCAAAGTGACACAAGATACAATATAGTATATGCTAATTATACTAAGACTATGATTGACGTGTACATGACATATTGTAACACTTACCAAGGTCACTAATAGCTAAAAATGCTAAGAGCCGGATTAACTTATGCTAAAAATGAAGTAAAATATCACAACAATAAATAAACATACTAATGTTAAAAGATGACAATGTTATAGATAATGCCATTACAACTATTTACAGTCCATAATTCAAACGATTAAAAAACTATTTTTATGCAAGTGAATCAAGGTTAGTGCACACTTTGCTGTTTCAATTTTAATTTATAAGCTGGTAATTTTAAAATATTACCGTGTTAAAATTGGTTCTCAACAGGATAATCCAAAAGAAGCTTGGAAAACGATTAATAATATCCTTGGTAGAACAACAACAACAACATGCTTTATTTAATACCACTAATGTTACAGTGTGATAGAAGAATGAATGTAATTAAACAATTGTTTTGGTAAATGCTACCCAGAATAACTATGAAAGCTAATCTAAGCTGGGTAGCATCAAACAGTGTCATGATAAATTTGTGTATTTTCTGCTGCCGTAACAAGAGTGGAGGAAGAAAAAGAAAATGGAACGACACAAAAACAAATATGTGGTGTAACTACGACAACAGACAGACTATGCCAGCAATAAGATGTTTCAATAGGCTATGTAAACAATATATATATAAATCAATATAACAAGACGAGATTTTGTTTGATGTTAATTTTGAATAAGTCTAATGCTATCTTTGTAAATGAATTGAAAATACATGACGTTCATATTAATTCACCAGAAGAAATAGCTGAATCGTTTAATACCTATTTTACCAATATTGGCTCCAGTTTAGCCCACTCAGTGATGAGTGATTCCAATGAGTTTCGTTTGAAAGCTTCCTCAAACCAACTCAAGCTAAAATGTCGTGCTTTAAAGACTGTTGCCATGACGAAAGTGTTGAAGTTATTATCTGGGCTTAAACAGCTTAAAGGCGCAGTGTCACGGTACTGCGCATGTCACAGTCTCCAGACATTGAATTGACAGCTGTATTGTGTAACATCCAATGAGAATCAATCTAAATAAATACCCGGAAACGCCACACTGTTCGGGTGATAGCCGTGATTCACAGATTGTAGTTTTGCACAGTATATGGCGAGATTTATTCTTCCTACATCCAAGGTAAACAGCATTGAGTAAAGAATGGTATCTATATTTCATTATATTTCATTACTATCTTGAACTCTACTGGACATCCAAACCCTCTTCGCTTCTCGTTGGAATGCCAAAAAGCGTCGATTTTTTTTGCGTTTTTCGAGTACTCAGTGGCCGTTTTCCCCGCCGGTAAGCATCACCTATGCTTTTTTGTTTTAGTTGTGTTGCAGTCTGCAATGACTAATTTTTAATAAACAAATAACTAAAACTTATTTAAGCACATCTTACATTTCCATAAATGACCAAAGGAGGCAAGGATGAGTTCAAAAAGAACACTGATGGAAGTCGATTTAAAAATCGATATTTCACCGCTCTGAGAACTTCGTTCCGGGCCGGAACGTAATTAAAAAAACATCAGTTTTTCACACATGCGCAGTACCGTGACACTGCGACTTTAAATCCAAAGCAACTGGCGATGATAAAATATCTGGCAAAATCTTAAAAGTTGCAGCTTCGGCTATTTCCCAGTCTCTTACGTATACTGCCTAATTATAGATTTTTATTGTATTTCATTCAAAAATGTCAAAGTTAGCGAATTCAGAGTGTTTTAACAAAATTGCTCAGTAAACCATGCCTTAACATCTGCTTGAGAATGTTCAACCTGGTTGTCTTTTTGGACTTAAAAAGGCATTTGATACAAGGCAGTTAACCACCAGATCTTGCTACGTAAAATGGAAGTTTACGGTATAACTGGCAATGCCTTGAGCTTGATACAATCCTACCTAACTGACCGAAAGCAAACATGTCAGCTGAACGGTGTGATGTCTTCGGAAAGTCAAATTAGCTGTGGAATTCCACAGGCCCAATCCTAGGCCCACTCTTCTTCCTACTATACATAAAAGATCTACCAGAATGCTTAAACCAAACAACTCCTCGTTTATTTGCCGATGCCTACAAACCTAACTGCAACTGGTGTGACTATAGAGGTTTTAATTTCCTAAATGCTAATTACATGACGTCAAGGGAGGCATCAATTATTATACAATTTTTTTTGTTACAATTAGACATTTTTTTTTCAAATTATCAGTGGTGATGATGTTAGACATTTGTTTTCCTATATCAGCAGAAACGCCCATTCACAACCACTAAGAAATTATTGCAAATGCCTCCCCGGGCTGACGTCATGTAATTAACATTTTGGATATCAATTCCTCCTTAACTCAGCGGCACAGCATTGGCCGTTTTCACACTAGAAGACGGACAAATCGTCTGGACGGACAAGTCATCTTAGATGGACAGGTCGTCTGGTGTGAAAACAGGACGGACAAAATTCTGGACGTACGAGTCATCTGATTTTGTCCGTCGATTTGTTCGTTTTTTTTAAGACGATTTTTGGAGGTCGATTTGTTCGTCTAGACGGAATAGAAAAGTCGTCCAAAGTCCGACTTAAATTGACACCAGACGAACAAATGGTTGCATTTTGTTCGGGGTACACTCTCAGGGGAATGGAACTAGCAAAGGGAGTGACGGATTATGGGTAATAATCAAGATGGCGGGAGGTAAGAGATAGATGAATACGACGAGTTGACGCTTTCTTCCGTTTAATAGAAGTCTACTTGACAAATACATGATGGCAGCCATTTTTCCACGCAAAACACTAGAAAGGTACCCACGCTAGTATAGTGGCCGTGTTAGTGCCAGGCCTCTTCCGTTCAAAATCGTCTGTTTGTCCGTCAAGATATGAATTTACGATGACCAACACAAGGTTAGTTGGCCGTCTAGAATTCACATTAGACGAACAAGTCGTCTGATGACTTGTCCGTCCAAATGATTTGTCCGTCTTCTAGTGTGAAAATGGTCATTCAAAGCAACATATATTTTACCATTCACTTGATTTAGAATTCATATCTAAAATGGGCACTTTAAGTGGGAAAAAAGAATTGTGATACTAATTATACTAATAATTATTAACAAAACTATGATATAAAATTTATCATAAGTTACTAACTCTTAATACTAAGTATGAAAATGGCATAAAGGTAATGTTAATTGGCATAAAGAGTGATATAAGACATAAATAATTAAACTACGCGTGATTTCGCTTTACATAATAAGACATTCCTAATTGCCTTGTCAAATTCACTATAACTTGTGATATGTCTAATATCTTCTGAGAGGCTATTAAATGTGTGCGCGGCCAAATGTTGAAAAGTATCTGATTCCCAAGGTATGAATAATCTAGGGGCCGATGATGATCTTAAATTATAAGTGTTAAAAGAATGCAATTGCAGACGCAGATGTTCTGGCCACACTTACTAAACTCGATGGCCCCTCTTCCACAACAAGTCAACAGACATCGACAAGATCTCATGGCTATATCCACCAGCGATGTTTTCCAGCAAATTCTAAAGATTCTGGACAAGCTGAAGTCTTTATGTGCCTTGGAATTGAAGGTAAAATATATGGGATGGAGACTCAGTCTACGTAAAACAGCACAACTTGCAAAAATGGTCGAGTATAGAGTCATCCTGGACTTTGGAACAGGAAACATCAAAGTGGAGGTCAGCACGTCAAAGCTCGTCGGATTGGCGGTATCAGCTGTGATCCCCGCCGCAGTACAGGGCACCGAAGCAACCCTCAATGCACTTTTGAGGCGTCTGCCAGCTAGAGATCCAGCGGTCACTTCTCAGCTGTTTGAACAAGTGTTTTGTTCTGTGCTCTCGGCATATGTGGACTGGAACCAGGGTTCTGACGTCATCACACAAGATAACCCCTCGTTTGTAGCGCTCATGGAATCACTGGCGCGTGTCAATCTGACTGCGAGGTTCTCGCCTGACATTAGAGTGGAGATGAAGAGAAAACAGTATTGTTCGTATGTGAAGAGGAGTACGGCTGAACTATACTTGACCGCGGGTATGGTCAACATGGTTAAGGCTCCGGGTAACTTGTTCCGACAGAAGAAGAAAGCGCACTCGATTGACAGGTTAACAGACTGGATTGAGATGAACAGGTATCAATCTTGTTTGCATAAAGAACTACTTGGGGTAGTGAAAGTACTTTTTAAACAACAATAATAATATTCACTATAGCGTATACGCTGGTATTAATAGTGTAAGAACATTGCATTTTCACCCTAGCCTGTGGAAAGACCTTTCACCTCCGTGTATCGCTTAATATTACGGAACGGAACTCGTTTTGATTGGATATTTTCATAGTTACGCCACTCGACTACGTCTTGTGGCGCGCTTCCTTGTCCTCTTCACGTTGTAACTTCATCTGTGCAT